>QLSR01000065.1:1495610-1540896 GCA_031780015.1 Citrullus colocynthis | reverse complement strand
AAAAAAAAAAAAAAAAAAAAAAAAAAAAAAAAAAAAAAAAAAAACCTATGGAATTGTTAGGATACCACCCAACAAGAATACTTAACGAAACACCAAGACAACAGTTCATAAACTACAATGTAATAGCCCTTCCGAGAGGGTAAATCCCCTCCATGGAAATTCCTACCAAAATGATCCACACCCCCCAAGGTGCCCAACTCCTCTTATATATAACCAAGACACCACTAGTTAATTACCCATAATACCCCTTACTTATATCCCTGCCAATCTTACCCACACATAACCCTAATTAGTACTCTCACATAAACTAGGTATGGGTAAATCGCCTATTCATCAATTTTTTTTTTTTTTTCTTTTAGAGAAAAAGGCAACAATATTGGAATAATTGCACTTGAAACAAATGTGAACCTGAGTTGTCTTTCCAGAACCTGTATCCCCGCAAACAACGAGAACATTATTCTCCCTCAGCAGACGCAATATATCACCCCTTAATGAAGCAATGGGAAGCGCAGCTCTGTTTTTCAACATCTCCTGGATGAAAAAGAATTCAAAGCGATTAAGAAAATTAATGAATAAAAAGGTCTTTTTAGTAATAAACTAGCTTTTTCTATTAAGAGCGTGAAAAGTACACGTTAAATGAACTCAAAACCTTGAGTTCATGGGTTATAGTAAATTTGACATATTATCAGTACTCTAACACTCCACCTTCACTAGTGGGGTTGAAATCTTGCAATTGGTTATCAATATTAGTTGAGGAAGAAAAGAGATTCCAGGATTCAAATAGAACTTTCTCCTCCAATACTATGTTCAATTACTACCCGAAAGCTGCTTAAACTAATATGTTAAGGTAAATTTAATATTTCAGCACTACTTTATTTTTTTTTAAGAAGGAAACAATCTCTTCATTAAGTGAATGAAAAGAAACAAACAAGATAATGGATACAAATAAATATTAAATAGAGAGAATGGATCAGCCAGTGCACCCGGGCATCTCAACTAGGTTGACACCGCCATAGCACTCTCATCATATCCAATACAAAAGACCAAAAACTACCATAGCAACTAATAAATATTCAAAGCTGCTTCTTACAAGTTATTTGTGATGGTAGCATACATTTCTTCCATTACATGGCTTAGTGTTCTAAAGATCTAGATAGAGACTCCTGGGAACAACATATAATATCAATGGTAAATGGGAACAACATATAATATCAATGGTAAATGTATTAGTTGTTAATGGAAGCCTAGGGGTAGGTTTATGACTATTTGACAAACTTTTGCATGAGATATAATTTGCAATGGGATATTTAGTGCAAGTCCTAGTACCTTTTCTCAAAGCAATAGGCATATCAAGATCAGAAACAATAGGTAAAGACATTTTCCATAGTTGGTGAGACATCAAATAAGGTATTTTTAGTGATAATAAGAGAAACAAGAGTTGATTACTTGGAGTTTCAGAATCATCCCTCGGAGTATGAGGTTGGTTTGGTAACAAGTTAGCTATTTGGTCCTTGTTCAATTAATTGGACCTTCTTCTAGCATAAAACTTAAACTTAAGATTCAGATCATTAGGATCTTTTAGTAGTAATTTTTTTTTTTTTTTTTGAAAAGGAAACGATCATTTTTTTTTTAAAAGGAAACAAATCTCTTCATTAAGATAATGAAATGAGATTATACAAAATACAATAATATAATAAGGAGACCAAATAGCTAAGACCAATGGATCAGTGAGTGCACCCGGACATCTCAACTAGGTTAACACCCCCTTAGCACTCTCATCGTGTCCAAAATTGCAATCTATCCAATAAACAATTAAACAAGGACAAAGACTTGGTTCCTAAACCAAATTGGAACCATGTACAAGATCTAACAGATAAACCTCTGACCAATACAAAAAACATCTTCCAGCAAACAGCAATTAGCAAAAATAGCTAACCAAAGACCAGCTAAACTAGACTAAAGAGGAGAATGAAGGCCTTCCAATTGAGGCAAATTTCTTGGATAGAAAAGTCTTCAAAAGGCTTGGAAAGAGAGCACCATGAAGATGCATTGAGCTGAGCAATCTCATATCTGTCCATCCAAGGAGAGGCCTTGTTGTGGAACACTCTTTGATTTCTTTCAAACCAAATTTCTGCTAACACCGCTTTCACTGCATTGGACCATAACAACCTTGGCTGTGAGTTCAAGATAGGGCCGACCAGCAACTGCAAGACATTGTCCTCGAAAACATTTCCGAATGCCCAGCTGATATTGAAACACTCAAACAACCGAAAGAACCAATTTCTAGCATTCCCGTACTTGAAGAACAAGTGCTGTAAATCCTTTGAAGAACAAGAGCTGTAAATCCTCTAAGTCTGACATACATAAAGGACAAATATAAAGAGATAGGCTATGGGAAGGGAGTTTTAATTGCATAACCGAAACACAGGTAAGGAGTCCCCAAAGCATAATCCAAATCGTGATATTAACCCGTCTTGGACTCCTAGTTTTCCACAAAGTTGCCTCAAATGCTTGTCGTATGTCAATTCCGTCCTCTAGTCGTTAAGTCAGTCCTTTTCTTTTAGTTAGGCGTGCACCTGAGTTGTTTTGTTCTTTTAGGATGAGGAGATGTATTGCTCTTTTGTTCCATATTTTTCTTTATTGTACTTTGAGCATTAGTCTCGTTTCATTATTTCAATGAATGAGACTTATTTCCGTTTCAAAAAAAAAGTTTGACAAGATCATTCTCTTGTATTTTTTGAGGATCAGCTTTTGGCATTACTTGGAGTTCTGAAGCAACTTTCGGCTTTCAATGTTTGGTGGAGGCCTCAATCCTTTGCAACTGCTCCAAGTCTTTCAATTGAAGATTTGGAACTGGTTTTGGATCTTTATTTGTTTATTTTCTTTGATTAATTACTTTATGGTTGTATTTGCTATATGTTTTTTTTTCCCTTTTTCGCTTCCTTTGGGAGTTTGTATCCCTTGAACATTTATTCCTTTTCATTATATCAATGAGAAGTTATTTTTTAAAAAAAAAAAAAGAAACAGTCTCTTTCATTGATGAAATGAAATGAGACAGAGCTCATTTACAAATGTTGCATCATGACTCTCTTCAATCTTTCGGCGAGAATTTTGGCAATTACTTTGTACACAATCGTTCTGAGACTTATTGGGCGGAAGTCTTTAGTCACAATTGCGTCCCCTTTCTTTTTAATTAAGCAAATAAAGTTCTCCATAACACAAGAGTTCAATTTTCCATTTGTATAGAATTCATTGAAGAGACTAATGAAGTGCACCTTAAGCTTCTCCCAAAATTTGATGAGAAATTCTACTGTAAAACCGTCTGGACCAAGTGCTTTATTCTTCCCCAAATCTTTTAAAGCTTTTTTGATTTCCCCCTCAGTGAAGCTTGCAACCAGCCTACTATTTTGTTCATCTGAAACTGTTTGCCAATCCAGATTGCTTGGAAAGGAACCCACACTTGGCAGCTTTGAATACAAGGCTTTATAGTAATCAATGATTAAGGCCTCAATCTCTCAGAAGGATTTTGTTGGGATGCCTTGGTTAGTTAATAATTCAGAGATTAGGTTCCTTCTCTTTTTTGCAGCAAGAAATTGGTGGAAAAATCTCGAATTTTCATCCCCTAATTTAAGCCAGTTAAGTTTACTTTTTTGGATAAGGTTCCTTTCCTCCATTCTATAAATACTCATCAATTCAGCCTTTAGGGAGGATCTCAAATCAAGCTCTATCGAGGGATAATCTATTGATTCAGCTCTGGATTCTTCTTGGCCAAGCATGTCTAAAATTTGCTCCTCCTGCCTCGTTGCTTTCTAAGAAACTCCGCTTGCCACTTTTTCACTGAATCTTTGATTGCTCTTAATTTAGATAGAATAATGAATCATGCCCATCAGTGTTGACTACTCGTGTCTATAGTTCTTTTGATGATTCTAACACATTGATGATTTAGCAACCAGCTGTTGCAAAATCTAAATGGAGATGGTCCCCAATCAAAAGCACCTGCTTCTAGTAGGATGGGGAAGTGGTCTGAGAATAGTCTTGCTAGCCTTGCCACTCTTGTGTCTTCGAAATCCTCCTCCCAATTATTGGATACAAGAAATTTGTCCAATAATGAACGAGACATATCTCTTCCTTCTCTTGACCAAGTAAAGCGCCCATTTGAAAGTGGGATTTCCAAAAGATGAGTAATTTCAAGGAATTTATTAAATTTCCTCATGCCTTTTGTTCATCTTCCAAGTGGAAATCTTTCTTGAATCTTTCTCATCATGTTGAAATCTCCCCCCAAACACCAAGCCTATGTGCAGTAAGCTGATAGAGAAGCTAGTTCCAGCCATATGTATCTTTTTTCTCTAAAATCGGTGGGACCGTAGATATTAGTCACCCAACACACCTTTTTGTTTAAAGTTTTGCATTTTATCGCGAGTGAGTATCCTCCTTTGAGGGATTCTAGGATTGATACTTTACTTTCATCCCACATGATGAGTAATCCTCCTGATTTTCCGTATGCTTCAACATAAATCCAACCGATGTCTTTAGAGCTCCAAATAACTTTGATAATATCCTGCTCAATTGCTGCCTTTTAGGTTTCTTGGATGAGCACCAGATCCGGGTTTGCTTTCAAAATCATTCATTTAAAGGCTAATTGCTTGGACTCATCCCCTAATCCTCTTGTATTCCAAGAGATAATCTTCATTGTTCTACTCTCTTGATTACTCTGTCAATCAGACCAGTGATATTTCACATAATTCGATGATTGGTTTCAAATGTTGAGGAACCTCTCTAATTGGATGTTGGGATACTACTGCTTCTTCAGATGCTCTACTAACAAAATCTTCATTGATTTGGAATAGTCTGTTCAGATCCTCATTGAGTAAATCCTCTGCTTCATCCTTGTTTAGCTGAGTCTCTTTGCCAAGGAATTCTAGATCATCGCTGCTCGCACTCACCAATGATTCTACATCTGATTCCTGGGACTTGAGGCTTGATTTGGACAGAGAAGGGTAAGGGGTACCTCGCACAAAATGAATGTTTGAGTCCGAGAGAACTACCACTGATTGCTAAGAAGATTGAGAAGAGAAAGGATGCTTCACTAACCTACTAGATGGGTGATCCGATAGTTGAAGCCTAACACAACTTGCTTCGAGCAAGTCGGAATTAGAAAGGGCTGACCATGAGTTGAGAAAAGAAGTTCTCCCTTTCACAAAGAGTTTTGGAAAAGGTTTGAAGAGGCTAGCGTTATTTCTTGTCAAAAGAAAAAAATAACCATAAAAGTAGTCCCTATTGTTAGTTTATCATTAACTTTTCAAAAAAAAAAAAAGAAGAAGAAATAATCTCTATTAGCCTTTCCTTTGTAAATTTTGTAAACATATTCATATTGCATCTTTCTCTTGAATGAAATTACTATTATTATTATTTTACCAAGTTTAATCAAACTAACTCTAACTAACAATATGAAGTTTTTTCTGTTTCTTATCATATATGTGAAGAGTCAACCAAGGAACATACGATCAACAATACATTTGCAAGGAAAACAATGAAATAATTCATTGCACCAACCTGATATTTTCTTGTTTTCATTTTATTCTCATGTTCCAGTCTCAAACGGGAACTCTCATTCTGTGTGTTACGGTTTAATCCTGCAATACAAAGAAGAAAACAAAAGCATACTTAATTGAGGATTACTTTAAGTCTTTAACTATGAAAAGGGGTACATATTGTTGGGTTTTATGTCCTAAAACTCGTAGTTTGTAAATTATGGAACTTATTCTCAAAAGTTGTTATTGAGATTTATTCAGTAAAGTTATTAAATATGTGAGTTTAGTCATAAATAGGGTTGTTCCTTCTCTATTAGATAAAAAAATCAAATTTACTAAGTCTAAATACAAAATTTATTGTGTTAAGGGGTCTTATTCTTGTATTTTGGAGCATTGGCCTCTTTTCATTACATCAGTAAAAAGTTTCATTTCCTTCTAGAAAAAGCAAAAAAAAAAAAAAATTCTCGAAACATTGTTCTTAAATCCATCACCAAACACCCAGGCAATATTAATTATAGAGAACAAATGCCACCAGCAGCATCTAGGGTAATTACAATCAAAGAATAAATGTTGCAGGTCTTCAGATTCAGCCAAACAAAGAGGACATACTGAGGGAGATAGACAATGTAATAGAGGCTTCTGTTGCATGCTCAACGAGCAATTTAAACAGCCAAAAAGCATTATCCATACAAGAATATTGACCCGCCTTGGGCTCTTGGACTTCCATACAGCCTTGAGAAGCAACTTATCTAGAGAGTAAGAAGGGACAAATGATTAGTAAGGGATTTGACTGAAAACCTCCCTGAAGATTCCAAAGACCATGCCCAACTGTCAAGACTTTCTGTCACCCTTATATTCGAGATCTAGCCAAGCAAAGTCTGAAAATCAACTATTTCCTCCTCCTTTAGTAGGCAGTGGAAGACAGTGGACCATGAAGAGGAGGCATGATCCCGTGCTCCGCAACAGTCCCCTTTGGGAAAAGAGCAATCCTAAACAATCTGGACAAACTGGATCTCATAGGAATCAAATTGATCCAAGGGTCAATCCAAAATGCAATTCTACACCCATTTCCAAGTTGCAAAGTAGCCAACACATCAACTTTTAACCATATTCTTGAGATGTTAATCCAAGAACTGCGTAAACTAAGATTAGTCTTACCAGTAGTGTGCCAATTAAAAGCGTCTTTACCAAGAATACTCCTAACTACCTGACTCCACAAAGAAGAATCTTCATTGAAATAGCTCCAGCCCCATTTTGCTATTAAAGCCGCATTCTTAGCTTTTAGGCCCCCAAAACTGAGGCCCCCATCATTTTGGGACTGAGTAACCAAGTTTCATTTCACCAAACGATTAATCTTACTTCCTTTGCGACCTTCCCAGAAAAAAAATTCCCCATAATTCATTCCAAAATTGAAATAACCTTTTATGGCATTAGGAACAGTGACATAAGAACATTGATCCCTTCTATGAGGGGAGGCCACAACTCAACCCCTGACTCCTGACCTTTCCTTTCCCAGTCTGCCAGCTCCAACCACCTCAGACTCCACTGATTTCCACCGACTCCGACCACCTTCGTTTAGTCATCACCTTCGGCCGCCTCTTCTCCGACCCTTTTTAAGGAAAACCTAAATCTCCATTTTCTCTTCCCTGACCCTTCGTCTCTATTCTCTCTCCCAAACCCTCCACCTTTTCTTTCCCCATTCCATCGACTATGACCATCTCAGACTTCGCCGATCTCCGCCGACTCCAAGCATCATCGTTTAGTCACTACCCTACACCGCCTCTTTTAGGTGGTCCTTTTGCATTCGTCACCCAACCCCGATTTCTTCTCTAACCAATCCATCCACTGACCTCCTAAAATCCTATTCGTCTGGTGTCTCGACCTCCGTTCGTCTTTCGTTCCTTTGCTATTTATCTTAGTCTTCTTCTCCTTTCGTCCTCTATTTTTACCTCTCCGGTCTTCGAACACTTTGGAGGCGATGAATTGTTGTATTCGAAACACTTACTTTTGGATTAAGTGTGAGAGGAACATGTTTTCTATTAAGAATTCGAGTAATAATTAGAAGATTCTCCTTTCAACCTCTCATTTGCGTTGGTTTGAACTATCTTTGGTAGAGTTATTACAAGATCCAGTTCATACTTTTTCTCCAAAAAAGATCAGGATGACTCTAGATTCATTCGTTTGGCTAAATTCAAATCGTCCAATGAAAGATCTTTTTAATGTGCTATTTGACCACCTACTGGTGGTAGGAAAAATCTACATGTTCCAACTGGTTTCTTGAAGAAACGCTGGATGGTTTGCTGGGAAATGATTAGAGATTTTTTGGGCAAAGCAGAATCTTTTTGGTTGTCTTCCCATCAATTTCGTATCGGTAGCCTTTAGACCCAGCTCTCTCAAATGATTCAAAGGTGGATACAAAACTTCAGGTAGGTTCTCTGCCCTCCGACTCTGGTTCGTCTTATTGGGTTAGAAAAGATAAGGAAGTGATGACAAAAAACTTCAACAATCTATTTGTTGTTTCTCGGTTGTTTGCCTACTATTCTTGGAAGGATATTCGTCTTGTTTTGGAAGACTATTTTCAATCCAAAGTTCTAATCAATCCTTCCATGGCTAATAAGGCATCAATAAAACTTGATAATAGTTTTGCGGATATGGATTTCTATGGAAAATGGTGAGAAACTGGAACCTTGCATTTGAAGGTTGAAAATTGGTCTTACAAAGCACATTCTCATCCAAGTTTCGTTGTGAGTTATGGTGGTTGGATTTTGATAAAAAATTCACCTTTGCCTTTTTGGCCTCGTCCTACCTTTGAAGCTATTGGAGAAAAATCTTAGCGGCTGGTTTGTATTTCCTCTCAAGCTTTGAATTTCTTGGATTGTTCTGAAGCTCACATTGAAGTTAAATGAAATTTGTGTGATTTTCACCCAGCTAAAATTGAAATTAAAGCTAAGACTAATGGCAAGTTTCACCTAAGATTTGGTGATATTTATCCACTAGATACTCCTAGTATCCTCCAAGGCGAGTTATGTTTCAACGATTTTTCTAACTCTTTGGATATTGCAAGACTGATTGAAGTTAAGTAGGATTAAAAAGTGTTTGAGATATCTAATTTTATTGGAGACGATGTTCTCATTCAGTTAGTTAAGGAATCCAAGTTTGATTCCATTTCGAATGAGGCGGATCCACTTCCTCTAAGGAGCTTTAATTGTCCATAGGAAACTATGGTTAGTACTCCACAGTCTGTCGACTTAAAGAGCTGTAAAGAGGTTGTGAACATTGAAAGGTCTCCATTTTCTTATTGTCCTATTTCTTACCGTCGGTCAAAAAAGAAGCAGTCATCTGCAAAGGAACATTTTGAGTTCAATTCAGATGTTTTGGAGAAGTCTTGTTCACGTCTCCTATTAGCTGATACACAACAGGCAGACAGTCCACATCCTTTGCCTCGTAGTTCAAATTTCAGTCAGTCAACCATTAAAGTTCTTGGATCAAATATTAATTTCGTAAAAAGAGTTTATAGTCATCCATCTCCTAAAAACACTCCTTCTGATTACGATTTTGATGGTGAATCAAATGTTTAAGCAGTGAGGATATTATGAATTCTCTAGCACAAGATGATTTTGTTTAGGAGATTCCAATGGTTTGTTTTGCAGATGGTATTGATAATTTGTTTGAGAATGGTGAAAATAATCTAGCAAGATTGTCTCCCATTAACCCTACCAAGTTCTCTGCTTTAATTGAAAAATGTGGTTTTCAGATGGAAGTGATTCTTCCTCAATCTCCTTCAATTAAAGCATAGTTTGGTGGTTCTTGTTTAAAAATTGAACTATTTGTGTGATTTCTCATGTTTTAAATTTTTTTTTCTTTTTCTTTTTCTTTCTTTTTTTTTTTTTTTTTTTAATATCGATAACTAAATAAAAATGGATAAAAATGTCACTTAGTAATAATATGTATTCTAGAACAAAATCAAATTTTACATGACCATAACTATTAGATAGAGAAACATAGGATTGATATAAAATATAAAGCAAACATGTGATATTCTAAGACTTGATATTTTTTCCTTTCTTCTTCATGGGGTTCCTTTCGTGACCATATTCATCACCTCTTCCATTTTAGAAATATTGAGAGAGGCCTCAGGTGATGGTATGTACAATGTGTAACAACTTCTTGAGCGTAATGTAATTTAAGTAAAGCTTTATTCCTTAAAGTTTGTTCTCATATAGAGATGCTGCAATATCAACACAGAAACCAGTCCAACTGATTTCAATTCAAACGTCACTGTAGCGGTATGCGAGAAATTCCTTGAACTTTATTCCTCAGGTCGAAACAAAGTGTAAAATGAAGAGGTTTCAATTTTTGTAACCTCGGCTGTACAAGAAAGTCCACTAGGAAGAACAAAAACAAGAGATGTGCAATGAATCGGATCTCCCAAGTGATCAACAGTGTTATAACTACTAACTCATGTTTTAAAATTTTACCTTTAGCCTACTAGAAAGCTTGGCTTTTGATGCATTTGGGTAACATTTATTTCTTGGAAGGCTTTTTTGTTTCGTTTGGAGATGCTCATATAGTGTTCGCTTAGAGATTTTATCTTGGTCAGTTTCAGCTGTGGAGTTTTTATAGTATTTTGGTTATGTGGTGCAAGTCTTTAACGCCTTTTTTTATTTCTTGGAAACTGGTGCTCTCCTCCATCTTAGATGGTGGTTTTGGTAGTTTTGTTTGGTTGGCTAGGTTTCTGGGGTTCAAGTCAATTTGGGTTTGAACTCCTTTTCAAGTTTTCTCTACTTTCAAAGTTTTATGGCATTCAAGGCTCAAGTTTTGTGGACTTTAAATGCTCGAGAATTTCCGAAAGAGGTAGTGGCTTGAAATGAGATCCCCAACCTTCTTCCTCTACTTGACTCTTTTCTTTCAGTGCAATAGAGAAATCAGCTCATCCGAGAAATTAACTACTTGATCTGATGAGTCTTAGATGGCTTCTTCCCCCAAATTCTTTAGTTCTTCACTACTAGCGCTTGCAATTGAATTGATGTCAGAATCATACTCTTTTTCCTGTTGACGAAATGGGGAGGAATGCCTAGTACCTCGTAGGAATTTGGTCTTATTGGGGATATGGAAGATTGAGTACTTGAAGTGATGAGAAGGGGAGGAATGTTGAGCTGACTTCATGGGGAGGGATGGGACAAAAACTCGAGTACAACTTTCTTCCAAAAAATCTAGGGGGTTGGGGGGAATCCATTCTTCTATTTTTAAGAATTGGTTTGTTTTTTCTTTTGTCAATCCTCTCACTGGGAATCTCTCTTAAGGCCTATGGATAATGTTGAAATCCCCTCCAATGCACCATGGCTCAAGAATGTAATCAGATAATGAGGGTAGTTCCAGCCATATGTAATTTCTTTCTCTATAATCTGTTGGGCCATAGACATTAGTAATCCAACATTCTTTCTTACAAATTGTCTTACATTTTACAAATAAAGAGTAGCCATCCTTCAATACTTCAATAACTGATTCTTTACTTTCATCCCACATTGTTAGAATTCCCCCTGATCTTCCAAATGCTTCTACATTGCACCATCCCACCTCTTTTGAACTCCATAGAGACTTAATAATTTTGCAATCAAAGTCCACACTTTTTGTTTCCTGTAATAATACTAAATCCAGATTTATCTTCTTAATAAGTCTTCAGATTGCTATTCTTTTCATTTTGTCTCTAAGTCCTCTAGTGTTCCAAAAACTAATTTTCATGTTGAGTGCTTAACCAACTGAGATCCCACAAGCTTCAATAATTGAATGCAGATTTTCAAGGATTTTCTTTTTGTCTATGGGAAGAATACATGACCCTTTTGGTGGATTTGAATTAATTGGCCTTTCTTCAAGGAATAGTTCTCTAACATCTCTACCAAAACTATTCCAGATCTCTGTTTCTTCTTGTGGATCCTGTATCTCAACGCTTCTACACATTCACTTATTACTGAATCGTTGTCTGAATCTTGCTAATCAATTTGGCCTTTATCTTCGATACTCACCAGGATACTTCGCACAAAATGAACATTTGAGCCTGGTATAGTAAAATCAAATTGATGAAATTTGTTTAAGCTGGGCAAAGTTTGGTCTAATCTTTTATCTTCCACCTCTGGGAGTTGAAGTTTGAGACTAAAATGAGATCGAAAAGGAAAAATAACTTAAACCAATTACAACCAAAAGGACCAAAGTTGTAGAAGTTCGGAAAAACAAATACAAACTACAATTGACAAGTGTGTACTAATACAGCCCATGACATAAGGAATTGGCTTTTACAACAAGTCCAAAAACCAGTGACTCAAAACTGAAAGAAAAAAACAACACTAAAATGAGGACAACAAGAAGGATGAACTCCAAAGGAGAGCAGACCTGGGACGTCTTTTACGAATCTAAAGGACAAAGTGCGCCAAACCCTAAACTAAAGCCTCTAGACTGGAATCAATGAAAGATCATATAAAACTGATGAGGAACCCTGCCATCTTCGATCGAGACAACTTGAAACCAAACCGTTGCTGATTTGATATAGGATTAAGCAAGCTTCCCCCAAATCCCCCAAACCTTTAAAAACTTTTTGAGGAACAATCGTTTAAGTGCACACTTTGTCCCCTTGAAAACCAAGAAATAAAATTCAAACTCGAAGTGTGACTAAATTCACCACCAACTGTCTAAGAGGGGCGGATTAAGCCAAAACAAGTCCACAATCTGCAGTTATGGACTTTAAATGTGCTGGAATATCCGACTTAGGCATTGGCTTAAGGCAAGAGTTCCGACCCTCATTTGATTATTGTCCTTCGGTTTGAAAAATAGATTTAAGCTCCTCGTTACTTTGTTCTGAATTTTCTTGACAATCTTCCTCCCCAAATCTTTCAATCTCTTCGCTGCTAGCACTCACTATTGAGTCATTATCTAAATCGTAAGTCCTCTTTTCCTGACATATAGGATAGGATCGTCTAGTGCCTCTCATAAATTTGGTCATCTGGTTGGGGTTGTGGTAGACTGAAAACTTGAATTGTTGAGAAGGGGAGGAATGAAGAATTGGCTTACTGTTGGAATTGACTAGATTTTGAGCATCTATGCAGCAATTTTCCAACAAATTTAAGTTCACAAGTGCAGACCAGGAATTAATGATGGATGTTTTCTTTCGTACAAAAAGTCTTGGAAAAGGTTTCAGCAAGTATGATCTTTATTTTTCAAACATCGGAAACACCAAGGGTGCAGAGGGTGCAGAAGGCTTTTCAAGGCCCTTGGATAATAATGACTGGGAAAGAGGGAAATTTTCAGATGTTTTAATGTCGACTTCCAACTTCCCTAGAGAGAGAAAAGGGTTGCTTCGATCTACCTTTTGAAGTTCCCCAGAGATAAATCCATCGGACTCTCCTTCGGTCATTAATGTAATACATTTCATTGGCTAGGACCACATTTATAATACCATTGGCTTCTTTATTTTGACAAGAGCTTTTCTTTCTTTCCTAATTAAATGAGACGGTTCACCTATCAGGGTTTTGTTCACACCATCCAGGGAGATTGGGTGTGAAAGGTCGACTAAAACCTCTAGGTGTTTCTTCTCCGGCGCCGACTAATTCTTTTTTAAAAAAAAAAAGAAACGAGCCTCTTCGTTAAGACAATGAAATAAGACATGCAAGTGAAAGGGATACAAAGATATCTAACGGATCAGCAAGTGCATCCGAGCATCTCAACTAGGTTGACACCCCCTTAGCACTCTCATCGTCTCCAATACAAGAGATTAAAAGTTTTTCCTGTGGAATAATTGAACTAATAAAAAAGGTTGTGGACTAGCAAGAGTACTAAGACAAGAGAACGAACCCTAGCTTACAAAAATGCTAATGAGGGGGTGGAGAAGTCTTCAAAAGTCTTGGCAAGAGAACACCATGAGGAAGTATTTAGTTTAGCAGTCTCAAATCTGACTGACCAAGTGAGGTTTTGGCATGGAACACCCTCTGATTCCTTTCAAACCAGATTTTTGATAGAATCGCTTTAATCGCATTAGTCCAAAGCAGATTTGGCTTTGATTTCAACCTAGGGCCAATCAGCAAATGCAGCACATTATCCTTAAACTTATCGAATACCCAACTTCGTTTAAAGATTTCAAATAATCGGAACCAGCAGTTTTTGGCATATTTGCAGCTGAAAAGAGGTGTTGAAAGTCTTCTTGGTCTGCCAAACAAAGATGACAAACATGGTCGCAGTGAGCTAGGCAGTGAGCTGGAAGTTTTGATTGAACCACTGATGCACAATTTAGAAGCCTTTCCAGCATTATCCAAACAGTAATGTTAACCCTCCGAGGACTTTTGGATTTCCATAAGGCATCTTCCAATAGCTTACCAATGGGGAAGGCCTTGGAGAGGTGTTTAACAAGAGATTTTACCGAGAATTTCTCATTAGTTTCTAGCTCCCAATGCCGAGAATCATCCATTGTTGTGATGGGAAAGGTGGAGATAAGACCAAGGAGGGCTTGAAATTCAACTAAGATTTCTCCTAAAATTGATGGACCAAGATAAAGTTGAGGGGTCATAAAAATTTGAACTTGTGCCACTTGTATTTAATGAAATTCTGAAAAGACGTGGGAATAAAACAATAAGTGGTGTTTTATTCACCCAAGGATCAAACCAAAAAGCGACTCTTCTTCCATCACCTTGAATACTGCCAAAGCTTCAACTTTTAGCCATGTCCTTAAAATGCTAACCCAAGGACTACAGAGACTACATATGACTAAGCCACTTGTATGCCAACCGAACAAACTTTTCCCATAAATACTTTGAACAACTTGACACCAAAGGGAGTTCTCTTCCTTCATGAATCTCCAGCCCCATTTAGCTAATAGGGCAGCATTCTTTGCTCTCAAATTTCCAATTCCAAGGCCACCATCGGATTGGTTCCTCGTGACCAGTTCCCACTTAACCAAAAAAAAAAATTCCTCATTGCTCGTTCTAAAGATGCGATCACCTTCTCCGGCATTAAAAATAAGGACATATAATATGTTGGGAGATGAGCGAGGACTAACTTGCAAAAGGTAGCACGGTCCCCTCTTGACAGGTTGTATCTCTTCCATTTGTCCAACTTATCTTGAACTTTCCCTATGACTGGCTGCCAAAATGCTTCTTTTTTAGGGTACCCCCCTAAAGGTAACCCAAGGTACATTATGGGGAGGTAATCCACCTTGCATTTGAGTCCCACGCCAATTAATTCTTCATAACTTGAACTTCGTTTCTTAATTGGTAATTTTTATTCAAAGCTCATTAGTCATTGCACCCGTGGGGTTCCAAAGTAGCATTGTAGGTTCCCGTACTTAATGCTTTGGGTTGGAGAAAAGGTGGATGGTATAGCATTTATTTTGGTATTTCCAATGAAGCTTTGCATGCTCTAGTGTTTATATTTTGGTTGGTTTGGAGTTGAAGTCAAATCCCGTTTTAAGTGGCCATTCCTTGGGGAAGTTACTGCAACTTATTTGCATAATTTGCATAAGACCTGAAAAGGTGGTTCCTACAGCATTTATTTTGGCGTTTTCCAAAGGAGGCCTCGCATGCTCCGGTTTTTAATATTTCAGGGGCTGAAGTCAAATTTCGGTTCAAGTGGCCTTTAACTGAAGAAGTTATTACAGCCTATTTGCATGAAGAGCTTCTAAAAGATGCCTCTTTTGGATGAGCTAGTGGCTGAAAAGCTTTTAATAATGCATGCTTCAAAGATTTATTTTTCCCAGAGCTGAGCTCCATATCATTGTAATTGCCTCTATTTGGGCTCTATTTCATTCTATCCTTTGAATATTTTTTTTTTTTTCCTTTGAAACAGAAACATGACTTTTTCTGAAGTTGTTTCTTGTTTAAGAAAAAATACAAAACAAAATTAGCTAAACCTCCTGATCCTTTCTAGTGTGGATTTGACCTGATTTCTTTAATATAATCTGCAAATATTCTAGCTCTGACGACACCTTATTGACTAACTATTGCATCTTTTACAATTTCATCATCAACTTCTTTTTAATACAGCTAATTAAGTGAGAAAATAAAAATTCCAATTCAAAAACTTGTATTATTTCCTACATGTTTAAACTTTAAACTACTTACTTTCCACGAATGAATGTGAAATAAGATCAAGAACAGGTGGTTTCTTATCATCCTCAATATTGAGCCGTTCAGCCTTCCTAATGAGAGTTTTAGAAGCAGAACCAAAACTGGAAGCATCGAGCAAAGAATCAACAAAACTAGCCCTTCGATCCTTCTCATTGTCATCAACTTTGCTAATTGATTCCCCTGCAAGGTTACAAATTCGAAGCAAGCATACTTGTGCTCGATATCATAAACATCTAATTTTAGATGAAATCACTGGCAAAGATTAAAAGGCACCATTGATAAAGGATATATACACAAATACATATTTTGCTGTTCTAGAGTTCTAGTTTTTTTTAAAAAGGAAACAAAACTTTTTATTGAAGAGATGAAAATAGAGTAGTGCTCAAATTACAAGGAGATAAAAGTAATGAAAAACAAAAATACAGAAATAGATGTTCTAGAGTTCTAGTTTAACAAATCAAATAGATGTTTATGAAACAGGGACTAAATATTTAAATATTAGATGAAATTTCAATATTTGTTTGATCAGATTGTAAGAAATCATTTGTTTTAGTTGTATCAACCAATTACTAATACTGCAGTGTGTAACATAACTAACCATACGATATTAAAATGCACATACACATTTTTTTATTGATATAGTCGTTTCCTAGCTACTATATCAAGGTTTAGAATTCTATATTTTCCTCTACCTCATCAGGGATTGGAATGAAAAGCAGAGCCAATTAATTGGACACAAGGTGAAAACGGTTACCTGCCTTCCACTGCATAACAAGAGAGGCATAAGGCTCGATAAGTGCAAGATGAACAGGAAGATCAGGAAACAAGTGACAAAGAGCAAAAGCTGCCACCTTATTCTGGGCATCCTGTAAGAAAAAATATTGCAAACGAACTAGTAATCAGATATAGACTAGAAAGTCATAAACTAATATGAGATACAGAGAAGATGAGAATGAAGAGGCAGTAGTATAGGACAAGAACAAACCAAGGAAGTGTTAGCTGATTTGGAAATGCTTTGGCAATTAAGGATAAGTTAATAACAAATGCATATTTATCTTTTCTTTTAAGAATGAAATTTCTCGTTTCCCTTTCAGAAAAAAAAAGGGGTATGTAAGAAATTATATTAAGAATAAATAATGTCCAGAAAGAATAGCACATGAGGTCCCATACAAGATGACCCACACAAATATCCCAAGCTTCTCAGGTTCACATTCCAGGCAAAATTTAGCATAAAGAAGCGTAACTTCCCGGCCAACATAACTTGTCAGCTATCAGAATGACTTAAAACACTAACGTCCTCTCTTTTCTTTTACTACAAAATTTTTAATTGATGAACGTTAAGGTCCTCTCCTATTTACAATCCAACAACCATACTTCCAAAATCTGACCTCATCTAAGGGAGAAAAATGAAGCTCTTACAAATGAATCTAGTGCCTTTCCTTATAGAACTATTATGGCACAATGGCATAGCTAGAGTCAGATTCTGAGGATGTGAAATTATTTTTTGAAAAGGAAACAAGGATCTTCACTATGCTTAAATATCACTAGGCTTTCAGGCAGCATGTGTAAGTGCATCTTTGTACACCCCTAAGGGCTGTTTGAGGAGTTGGGATGTAAAAGGATTACTGGAAATCGGAAAAGGATTGAAATCATGGAAACGGTGGGAAATAGGATTGGGTTGAAAATTGTCGAAACGGAATGACTTTTGTATTACAAATCGGGCCCAAAACGCTCAATCTGAACATTCATTTTGGATTACATTACATTACAAGTCTATACTATTACAGTTCCCCAAACACCCCCCTAAGGTCTTAAGCGATGAATGTCTCATCTAATCTCCCCTTCTGTTTATATTCCCATTTTAATTAAACTTTTTCCTACCTAAACAAAGAACACAACGGTATCTTTGCTAAGCACAACAATGCATTATCATGTACCATCAAAAAAATAAATAAATAATAAATAAATAAATAAATAAATAAGCATTATCATGTAAAAGTTGTGGAGGGGGTCAAAGTACCTCTATAGATTCAAAAATTTCATCCTCATCAGGAAACTGAAGAGTGATAAGACCTCCAGCTTTTCGGCTTTTACCCCTCCCACTTGCTTTACGCAACACATTGACAGCATAGAAAAAACTGTTCTCTTTTTTGTGGATTTTATTAAATTTTGGGGCATCCCATCCTTCTTTCTGACATAATTGATGAAGAACAGCCTTGGGAATCTTTAGAGGGTCCCCCTGTATTCATTTTAACCTTATATCATGAAAAATCACACTTTATAGAATGAAGAGTACAAGGGCATAAAAAAATAGTGTATATGTACCATATGAAACAAGTCTTAAGAATTTATTTGCAAAATCTAAAGAACTAAAGAATAGAGAACTTAGGGGTATTTGGGCCCCCAACTTCGAGAGGGTGGAGTGGGTTATTATAGCCCACTCCATGTTGCGGCTTCAATTATAATAGTTAGTGTTTCTAACTATTATAGTCTACGATTAACTATAGTATTACTATTTCAATCCCTCTTTGTTACCGTGTTTACTATTTCCTACTCATCATCTCTTTCCTTCTTTATTATAATGTTTACTATTTTCTACCCAATCTAAAATAGTTTGCACCTCAAACACAGACTATTATAACCCAGACTAACATAGTCAACAACCTAAAATACACTATTATAACCTACAAACTATTATAACCCACAAACTATAATAATTACTTACTATAATAACCAACTTAGCACTCCAAACACTCCCATAACTTTTTTTTTTTTCTCTCTTCTTTTTTTATATGAAACAAATTTCATAAAGAAGAGCGTAATCCCAAACTAAAGAAGTTCCAAAAGATTTCTTCAATTGATCAAAAGATGAGAGATTATAAGAGCTATACAGAGATGTACACTTGCACCAAGACATAGGTGCAACCTCGTATCTGATGTGCCTCCTTTCCAAAGATAAAATAGAGCACTTCTTGTAAAATGAATTTCACGATACCATTGTGAAAAATCAGCATTGTAGAGGGAGGTCATTGACACAAAATATGGAACCATCCCTTTCAACAACAAAACGGGCAGAAAAACCCTTGGGACATTAGAGGGCCCTTGGAAATCCATCATGAAGCATTGTTCTCTGATTCCTTATAGAATTTCCAACACTCTTTGTGATGGAGCGAACATCTCTTTTTGGCAAGACATTTGGATAGGGAATGAACCTTTTGCATTGCACGCAATAAGGACGGGGCTGTAAAAGATTTTTGGGTCCCTAGCCACAAGTTTTTTCTTTTTTTTTTTTGAAAAGGAAACAAGATTATTCATTGATATAATGAAGGAGAAGATGACAACGGCGGTTATAAGCTTTGAATCCACAACATTAGATTGGTACTGGGCAAGGGAAGAACGTGCATTGTTTACCAATTGGAACGAATTGAAACTCCAATTACTTGAACATTTCCGTTCGGCCAAACAGGATTCGATGTGTGGACAATTCCTCACCATTAAGCAAGAGGCAACCGTGGAAGAATATCACAATCGTTTTGATCGTCTGGTTACTCTGTTACCACAGTTTTCTGATGAAGTTTTGGAGAACACTTTCTTGAATGGTGACTCCGCAGATTAAAGGAGAGGTTGACTACTTGGCCCCTATTGGGTTGCCCTTGCCCCAAATGATGAACATCGCTCAATTGGTTGAAAATAGGGAATTGACCCGACTTGAAGCAGGCATGCACAATCCATTTGATTCCAAGGCTCATACTTCTGCCCATCCTGCGCTTAAAACGAGTATCCCTATCACGACAAAGGATGGAGGGAAGCAGCCACTTAAGATTCTTCCGATGAGGACCATCACACTTTGTGGCGTTTCGACTGCTAGTAGCCGACGGAGAATCTTGCTAAACGATTGTCGGATGTTGAGTTTCAAGCTCACCTGGAGAAAGGGTTGTGTTTCCGATGTATAATTCGCGATCAACGTGAATTGCGAATTCTTATAGTCCGAGACAATTTCAAGGACTTAGAAGTATTTCAGGATGGAGATGAGCATGGTGGGCCAGTAGAGTTACAACATGCTACAGTCGAACCGAAACTCGAGCCAATGGTCGAATTATCCTTGAATTTGGTGATGTGTTTGACTAATCCAAGCACTATGAAGATGCGAGGCATGATTGGTACTGAGGGTGTAATTGTTCTAATTGATTGTGGTGCAACTCATAATTTCATCTCTTAGCGGGTGGTAACTTTGTTGAATTTGGTTGCGGTGGATACATCTAATTATGGCGTGACTATGGGCACAGGTAAGGTTGTCAAAGGGGCAAAGGCATATGTGAAAATGTTGAATTGAAGCTGGGAACTCTGGATATCTACGAAAATTTCTTGCCCTTAGATATGGGGGGTTTTGATGTCTTCCTAAGTTTACTATTGTACTATGAGCTTTGTCTCAATTCATTATATCAATGAAAAAGACCGTTTCCTTTTCAAGAAAAAAATTGAAGCTTGCAGTTTGAAGTTTGAAAGGGTGATTCATCATAATTCACTTTAATTTTTCTGAAATTGGATTCTCATTTTTTTCTATATCCAGAAGAGTTATGTGGTTGTTCTCCTAAAGCTGCATGTTTGATTTGGTGGTTAGAGTTTGATTCATGTCCTAGCTAATATGGAGCTTTTCTTCTTGAAAGCTTATTTGGCATCATTCTTTTCTTTTAACTGAATGGTCGCTAGAGTTAGTATGGTAAGTCAGTTCATACGTGCCCCTAGGCCAGCTCAGTTTAAAGTTGCCTTTAGAATCTTGAGATATTTGAAAGGTATCCCAGGAAAAGAAACACTCTTCAAGAAACATGGCCACTTATAGGTTGAGGTTAACACTGATGTTGGGCAAGTAGCATGACCAATAGAAGATTGACTTCTGGTTATGCTCATTTGTTGGAGAAAACTTAATTACTTAGCGTAGTAGAAAACAAAGTGTGGTGGCAAGAAGTAATGTTGAAGCAGAAGTTAGGGCATTAGCTCATGGTATTTGTGAAGACATAGGGATAAAAAGGCTATTGGAAGAGTTGAAATTCTCTCAAACAATACCCATGCGCATTTACTATGATAACAAGGCAACAATCTCCATTGCCCACAATCCAGTCCTTCATGATAAGGACAAAACACATTGAAGTCGATAAACATTTCATAAAGGAAAAGATTGATGCAAGAGTGATATGCATTCGCTACCTTCCGATAACTGAGCAAATTGTAGATGTATTAACGAAAGGTCTCCCCCTAAGTGGCAATTCAACAAGTTGGCTGACAAGTTGGCCATGAGCGATATCTTCAAACCAGCTTGAAGAGAAGTGTTGATTATTTCCTTTTATGTTAATATTTTCCATTGTATTTATTGTGGAATATTTGTTATATTTATTTTTCTTTATTGTATGTTTTTTCCTTATTTGTAGTGGGTGTTTCTTCTATTTAAGAAGACCCTTTTCTATCGAATAGTAATAAGAGAAAAAATACACTTTTTAGCAATATAATATTATTTTATTAAATGCATCTCGTTTCATTCAGGCAACGTCTTTTTTTTGCCTCTTGCCTAGAGGCAATTACTAAACTTGTCACCTTAGGAAAACTTCACAATCTATAGGCACAGACTAGTAAAATACAAGTCTCCATTAGGAGGCTTTTGATGAAAAGATCCGAGATTAGAAGGTGGAAGCCATGGAAGTAGTTAGTTGCAAAATTAATGGGGTGTTTTTCTGCTCTTGGTTCGAAAATGGAAACTTCATAGTAGAAGATGTTGAAGTCCGAAAGTCAATCCACCTTTCAAAATTGCAACTGCTTTGGATGATGGAACAAGTAGAAGACCTTCTTAACGGTTCAAGCATTCGTTTTTTCTTAAGGGAAAGGAGAGATGACTTAGGAACAATAAGAATATCAAAATTAAAGATCAAGGCAAGGTGGAACTTAAGATGTGTAGTTTGGTAGATTACCAGTGGTCGGTTCTTCATTCATGTACCAAAAGGAGTAGCTCAACGTGGTTGGTCAGAATTTTTGAAGATGATGAAAGGATGTCTCCACCAAAATGAAAACCACAGAGAACAGAACAAGCAAATTTCATGGTTGCAACAAAATCAAGACGTCTTCAAGGAAGATTTCTCCAATCTCTAGGTTATTACTAGGCTCTTTTCGTTTAATGAATGGAGAGAAATCGCCGATGGTTTGGAAGCTCACTTCAGTGTTAAATTCATTATTAACCCATTGTGTGTTGAAAAGGCTTTAATTAAAACGGATCATTAGGAACTTGAAGATTTAATCAAAGTTCCGGGTAAATAGAAAGCCTTTAGACAGTTTCATTTACTCTTTGAGAAATGGAATATATATCGACATAGTAGACCATCAATAATCAAAGGATTTGGTGGCTGGACCAACATTAAAAATCTTCCTTTAGAATATTGGAGTAGAGGAACGTTGAAGCTATTGGTGCACACTTTAGTGGGTTGGAAGGCATAGCTATTGAAACTCTGAACCTTCTCAATGAATCAGAAGCCAAAATTCAAGTAAGAAAAAACCTTTCTGGATTTATGCCAGCTTCAATTGAAATTAAAGACGAGAAAAGAGGCAACATTTTCTTGAACTTTGGTGATATTGAACTCATTGAAGCCTCTCAGGAATTTCAAGTTGCTTTAAGTCTTAAGGATTTCTCTAATCCGATTGATTTAATTCGATTAAAGGAGGTAGCCCAAGACGAAGGTCTTGAGTTTAACTTCCCAATTCAAGATTGGGAGTTCCTTTTACAGAATAAGCCAAGCTTCTCAAGAAACCCTACCATAATTGATTCTTCACAAGAGTTGAAGAAACCATCAGAGATACCATCGGAGATCATTCATCCCTCACCGGAAAATGAATTACTCCCCTCGGCCATTGATATTCCCAAGATCCCATTGAAAAGCCAGCAGCCTAGTCCTAGTGTGAACGCTCCATATATGAAATCATTAATTGAAGCCAAAAAGCCCAACTTTTTGAGGATAGAGAAAGCATTAAATTGTTATTATCCTTCTAAGGAAGTCCAACCGGTCCCAACCGCCAAGGATGCTCCACCTCCCAAAAATTCCACCCCCACGCCTTTAATTGTATCCATTCCCCTCGGTTCTCCAGCCAACGAAAATTCTTCTCTCTCCAATTCAAATTTACGTCCCTCTGCCTTAATGAAGAAAAAGAAATCGTGGGAGTCTCTTTCCTCTAAGCATTGATTGGGGGGACAAAGAACAGCCGGCCAAAAGAATTCTAAAAGTCTTCTCGACTTCCCACCAAGTATCTCAACTGCCAATCTAGAATTAAAAGTAAATCCGTCAGAAGGAATTAGTAAGGCAGCCGGCGCAATTGGCTCTATTATGACCGTTCAAATTCAAAACTTTAATGATTTTAATTGACCCTACCCAATTCTTTCGGATCCCAACATTCCTCTAAGGTTCATCAAAAAACCTTGCCTCTTCAGCCGTCATTTAGCATCCACCGAAGAGGCCTCCATCCTTTCAAATCCTTCTCTGCGAGACACTCTCCATCACATTAAACCATTCGAAGACTCTGAAGAAAAAGATGAAGGAAGCTCTCTTAAACTACCCGAAACCTCTATTCTTCCCCACTATCTTCAAAATAAATCCGCAACTTTGTTAAATCCTTATCCCAAGCATTTTTCTAGAAAGAAGAAACATTCTATTAATTTTAGAAGCATGGTTAGTCCCCCAGTTTTGTTGGAAGAAAGTTGCACTCGAGCCTTAGTTCCATCCCTCTCATTGAAGTTCGTTCAGAAATCCTCCCCTCCTCACCAATTCAAGAAATCAATCCTTCATTATCCCAATCACAATTTAAAATTTCAGCGAGACACTAGGCTTTCCTCTCCAAGCCATAAGAAGGAAAAAGAGATCAATTATTCGGAGGAGTTGAATGCTCTCTTCCAATTAAAAGAAAAGAGTCAAGAAGGTGAAAGGGGGAGGAGCGTTCGTAAAAAATCATTGCCCTCTTCGGTTATTCCCAAGCATTTAAGGTCCTTTGTTGCTGAGTGTGGACTGGTTTTGATTTAATCATTCTCTCCTCAATCAAGTTTGGCATTCCCATTGGCATTTATAGATTGAAAAATAGCAGAGGTTTAGTTTATTACTCCTCAGGGGCATTTTTCAACTCAGTATTTTCTTCAGCAACGGTTTTAAGAGTTTGCCGCTGGTATGATAGTCTTCGTTTTTATTTCTCTATAGCTTTTTGACTAATAGCTTTTGGTCTTTATTTAGTGATTGTTCCTTTTGATTGGTTTGCTTCTTTTGCTCAAGCTCATTGTGGTTTATCTGGACAAATATGGGCCTTTTTGATCTTGTCATAGTGGTCTACTCGATTAAAAGTATAGGTCTCTCAGTCTTGTATTTTTGTTGGATGCTTTACTTGTGTCTGTAATTTGCCTCTCAAGTTGTACTTTGAGATTAAATCTCATTTCATTAAATTAATGAAAGAGATCGTTTCCTTTTCAAAAAAGAAAAAACTTGTCACCTTAAGGTGCGCCTTGCGCTTTGAAAACACAGTATTGATGGAATGAAATATCCAAAGATAAAAAGGAGCCCATTTATAGGGTATGCAGAAGATTTCTCTAATTTGCAATAAAGAGATTAAAACTGTGTACTTGTAAGGGTTGTAAATTTTTACACCAAAAAAGAGCATGGGAAACAACTAACTCAAGAACATCTACAAAGGTTCTTTCTTTTTCTTGAAAAATTATGTCGTTACTCTCATCCCATATCTTCCATAAAACAGCCCTTTATCATGCTTGACCTTAACAAGGAAAATCCTTGATGCCTTTGAAGTTTGGGCCTTGGGGTAGGCACAAACTTTTAAATATATATTACTTTTTACCCTATAGACTAAGCCACATAAAAGTTTTATTTTTAGATATAGAAAGCAAGAGAGAGCATGAAACTCGAGGAATCATATATTACCTTCTTCCATATGCCATCCAACTTCTCCAAATTCTTCCCACTGGAAAGTTCTCTCATCTTTTCTTTCTTCTCTAGTTTCAGCAATTCCCGTGCTACATCTGAATTTGTTTCTACATCTTCCAAAAAAAAGTTACCAATCTCCACATCTTCTAGCTCTTCTGAATCATTCCTTCCTTGTGAAGACAAAAGATCTACGGACTTTTCCTTGGAGGTTGAACAATCCCTCCCATCTAATTCAACAGTTGATTCATTTTCTTGTGAAGACATAAGATCCATAGATATCTCCATAGAGGTTGACCAATCCCTTCCATCTACATCGACAGATTCATTTCTATGCACTGAAAAATCCAAACTACCTCCAACGTTGTCTGCTTGATTGACCCCAACATTTCCATCTTGCATAGAACTCATAGGTTCCTCCTTCGATGCATTGTCCAATGATCTTCCATATTCAAATTCAGAAGCCAGCATATCAACTGATAATCCTGCTTAGGAAATGGGTGCAATGATAAAAGATTGGAAATTGGAATACGAGGCAAACATATATGCATACATTAAAATATAACACTTTTATTTTGTTATGTAACAAAACTTAAGTTAAGATGGGAAAAGTAGAAATGAATCAAGGGAAAATCAAATATTACCTTGAGCGAACAACTCCTGCTTAAGCTTGCGAATGATGTTGCCAGCTGCCTCTTGTCTTGTCTTGTCCCCTTCTTCCTTCGCTTTCGCGGCTTCCAACCGTGCAGCATAATACTCTTCCGCAATAACATCATAGGATCTTGCTTGAGAAGCCTATCTTAATTAATAAAATAACAGTGTTATTTTTAAAACTAACAAAAAATAAAAGCAAAAGAAAAACGTAAAGAAAAAGCATTTGATAGATCATCCCAATTCAAGAATAAAAAGAAACTAAGTGGAAACCATTATATTTCGTATATTATATTGAATAATTGCTCAGAATACATCAGGAAGCAAATAAATAGACTCCAAGACTCAACTAAGGAAATAAACAAGAAAGGAAAAACACATAAACAGGAAGAAAACAATAAAGGAAAATACTAATTAGGAATAAACTAATTAAGAATAAATCCTATTTTACTTTAACACCCTCCCTCAAACTCAAGATGGTATGACAACTTGAGTTTGTGAAGAAAACTTTTGAATCAAACCGCGACAGATCTGGCCTAGAAACAGAGATCACAAAAAACTTCTGGGCTGGAAACAGAGATCCTCATAGAAGATCTAAAACAGAACCCACTAAGAATTTTTGTCCTAGAAACAAAGATCTACAGAGAGATCTAAAACATAACTCACGAACAACCACTTTGAACACGGAACAGATACCCACAACAACAGACTTAAAACATAACAGAGACCCACGAAAGATTTAAAAACAAAACAGGCTGACAAATAAAGAGGTTCAAACTCATGACGAAAAACAGAGGCATGAGATTTGAAACCAAGCAACTGGTCTACATGGATCTACCTCCATCGATCGTCTCGATGGAAGCAGAGACCAAAAAGTATAAAATCCTAAACTTATGGATCTACCCTCCATCAATTGTCTCGACAGAGGCAGAGACCAAAAAGTATAAAATCCTAAACTTATAGCTCTGATACCATATTATAATTTTTATACTGTATTGAATAATTGCTTCAATTCAAGACACATCAGGAAGCAAATAAATAGACTCCAAGACTCAACTAAGGAAATAAACCAAGAAAGGAAAAATACATAAAAAAGGAAGAAAACAATAAAGGAAAGTACTATTTAGGAATAAACTAATTAAGAATAAATCCAATTTTACTTTAACAGAAACAAAATCATTTACTTTGACCTTTAATGAATGAAATGCTTTTCCTCTCTTTCTCATCAAAATAAAATAATTTTTATTTCAATAAGAGTTAAAGCATCCTAGAGAAGATGCTAAATCAATTCCTTTTCACAAAGTTCCAAGAAAAAATTTAGAGAAGAATTGATGTAGCCTAAGTAGCCTCAAGGAGTAATCCCCCAAGAATCAAGATTTTGGATCCTTTTTTAGAATGATAAAATGTGTTTCATATAAGAGATGAAGGTTCTTATTTATAAAGTTTAATTACAAGTGGAAGTAATAGGGAATTAACCTAGAATATTGCCTAATTACCCAATTAACCCCTATTTTTTTTACATCATTCTACCCCTCCAAAAAGAAAACTCGTCCTCGTGTTTTAAAAAGAAAAATATTATAAAGCAAACAAGGAATGAAATAAATTTGTTCAACGGAGTATGACCAAACCAACCTCCTACATTTTGAACAAAAATATTATGATCAAAGGGATAAAGTCAAGACAAAAAATCCAATATTTCCACCAAAAGATGAACTTCGCCATTGGCCATAAAACCAAAACACATGTTTCCTTCAAGCTCATTCAAAACCGTATTCAAAAGACCAATCACTAAAAAACCACCTTCCAAAGAGAATCGTTCAAGAATCACGTCTTCTTTATCATTCGCTTCGTGTTCTTCAACAGTTTGGTGATCCATTTCCACCGCAATCAGTGTATTGTTGTTCTTGTTCAATTCTTGCTTGGTGTTCAATACTTCTTTTACATCTTCTTCGTTAGATTTTTCTTCTTCACTTGACACTATATCCAAATCAACATCTTCAAATTCTTGTTTCCCTTCTATTTTATCTTCAAGACGTTCTATGTGAAAAGTTTCCACCCATGATTCCTTTGTTTTTCCTTTGGTTTATGAAATCAATCCATTCTTGAACACTTACAAATGAATTGATAGTTTTTTGCAAAAAAGGAAACTATCTCTTTCATTGATAAAATGTAAAGGGATAAAATCTCATGGTACAATAAAGATTACAAGGTCTTAGCTAAATGAGAACAAACAATCAACATAGAATTTGTAAAGAGACAATTACACAAATGAAGGACAAAAACAATGGATAAAAAGAAGAGCGTACAATCAACCAAAGAACAACAGAACAAAAGCCAAAAATTGAGCAGCAACTTCTGCTTGTTGAGAGCAGATGAGACAGCTTTAGACTTGTAGAAAACCATGGCAGCAACTTCCTCAATTGCAAAAGTCTCCGAGCCAAACAACCCTCCAGCTCTCCGTACTCGGCATCTTTTCATCAATAAAGTTTCAGAATTCTTCCACTTGGACTAATGTCTATTGGATTAAAAAACCTTGAACAACAATCCCAACAGCTCAACCAGCCCATCCATCTAGATATGCTTCCAAACCACTTGTAAACCAAGGATAGGATCTTTTCAAGAGATTTTAGACCAAAACAATTCCGAGAATAGGTGATCTCCTTAAAAGGAAATCAACCAAAAACAATATCACAAGCATCAATGATTGAATGAAGATGCTGTGGAATTTTATATTTTTCAAGGGGAGTAAGTTTGGATGCTTCAAACATACCGAGTGGGGGAACTTCCTCTTATTGAAATAATTGGTGAAAAACACTACCGAACCCTCATCTAAATCTTCTTCCTCGTGGGGCTCCTCCAAAACAAGATTTTCTAATTCTTCGCTACTAGCGCTTACTAAAGAACTTCATCTGAATCCTTTTCTATAACTTGATTTCTGTGGTGCAATTTGCTTGAAAGTCTTTCCAGAAGACCTCTAACGGAATTTGCTTTAGAGCCTGGAATTGTAAAGTCCGAAAAGGGTAAAGGAGGATTGATCCGAGGGGGAGGAATCTGACTTTTTTGGAAGCAGCCTTGGAGCTTGGACTTTAACACAACAATTCTCGAGTAAATTCAGGTTAACAATCAAAGACCACGAGTTAATAAAAGAAGTCTTCTTCCTGACAAAGTGCGTGGGGAAAGGTTTGAGCAAGTACGTTTTTTTTTTTTTTTTCCTTCCAAGGGAGATCAATATGTTGAGTCATTTCCCTCAATGAACATTGGATTTCTTTTGTTGTTTTCTTCATTTTCTCCAATGCTACAGGATCAAAGTAGTCATTTTGTTGGATTCTTGAATATATTTAATCTCATAGTGGGTATAGGACTCATCCATTGATTCTCTTGAAGTAATTTTGAATCTTGAACGTTCTCCTTGGGCTGTAAAAATCCATTCTTGATGATTTTTTTAATTCGTCTAACTCCCAATCTTTACGTTGATTTCTTGAAAAATTGGTTTGATTGGATCGTTGGGCCCTTTTTCAATATAGTCACCTTCTTATTCCGTCCCAAATTGCCTTAGAAACATCATCAGAGTCACTAGAATCAAATTTCCAATGTGGATAATGATAGGTTCTTTGAAAAAATCGAGTATGGGCAAAATTAGTATGTTGAGACCTTTCATTGATATAATGAAATGATTCAAAATACAATAGAAATTGAAAACAAAAATTCAAATAAAGAGACAAACTAGTTAAACTGAAAATATGGAAGTATTCCAATTCAAACAAATATCTTATATAGAAAAATTAGAGAAAGCCTTAGAAAGTGAAAACCATGAGGAGGCGAGAAGTCGAGCTAAATCCAATCAAATAGACCAGAAAAAAGACTTTTCATGAAAAATCCGCTGATTTCTTTTCAACCAAATGTCAAAAAGAAGAGCTTTAACTGCATTGGACCACAAAATCTGTAAACTACTTGCCAAAGGAGGGCCCACCAAAGTCTGAAGAATAATTCCTGAAAAGTCTTGTCAAAACCCCACTGAAGCTGAAAAATAGATAATAAACTCCCCCAAGCTGATTTAAAAAAGGAACATCCAAAAAACAAGTGTTGCAAATCTTCACTATGGGCCAAACATAAAGGGCACATCGAAAACCCGAAGTAAAGCAGGACGCCTTTCTATAAAATAGTTTCCTTTCGAGAATCAGCTTTTGTTTTCCAGGTTAGCAGATTATTGACACTATTTTGTTAGTTAACGAAGCAGTGAGTGAAATGAAAAGGAAAGAAAGAAATGATCTTTAAGCTTGAACTTGAGAAGATTACTTTTGAAAAAAAAAAGAAAAGGAAACAAAACTTTTCATTAAGGGAATGAAAAGAGACAAATGTTAAAAAATAAAAAACTAAAAGCAAGAAACATAAAACAGCAGTCTTAGAAACATAAAACTCCCAAAAATATAACACAGAGACATAAATGAAATTACAAAAACTTAAAAGGACCCTAGAAAAGCATTCCAGCTGCGATAAATGTCTTGAAGAAAACCCTTCACTTTGTTTATTAATGGAGCCAGACTATAAAAAGGAACCTCCATCCAAGTAATCTAGAGGGTAAATTTAAAAAATAAAATAAAATAAAATGAATGAATAAAGCTAAACCCAAAAGAGAAACATAGAATCTTCTCCATCCAAGTAATCTAGAGGGTTAATTTAAAAAATAAAATAAAATAAAATGAATATTAAAGCTAAACCCAAAAGAGAAACATAAAATCTAGAAAGAGACCAAATATCACCAGAAGATCTCTCCCGCCCCTAAATATTTCTCACGCCTAAAAACCCACAAGATAGCACAAACCCCAACCTGTCACTCCCTCACAAAAAGGAAAAGAATAAACTTGTTGCTTTGAGAAAAAAAATATAGATACATATAGTCCTGGTAAGAAAGTACCTCCTTAGAAGAAACTTCATCAGCCATGTCATCTTCCCAGGTTCCATAGTCATCCTATAAAAATACAAAACTCAAAATGTCATTTCATTGCTATTGGGGGAGAAAAATAATTTCATTATAAAAAAAATGAAAAATAACATCAATATTCTTAATCATCTTATTATTTGCCTGACAACAATGTGCAAGAGAAAAAACGAGACAGATTTCAAAAAGGTAAGACTACCGGTAGTAAGAGAGACCATCAAAAAAGAATCATGGATTCAATAAATGATTTAGAGAAAATTGGTTCAATCCATGGTAGCCACCTACCAAGGATTTAATATCCTACGAATTTCCTTGGCACCCAAATGTTGTAGGATTAGGCAGGTTGTCCCATGAAATTAGTCAAGGTGTGCATATGCTAGTCAGACACTCACAGATTATAAAAATAAAATAAATATCATATATATATATCAAGGTTTCCTCCAAATTTTTAGGAGAATCAAGAAAAAAAATAAAAGAATAAACAAATAAACAAATAAATCTAAGGAACCTATGAGTAGTCTTGAGTTACATGATTTCCTTTTTCTGCAGGCAACACCTTAAACCATAATCATCCCATGGTGATGGAACTAATTCTTGACAGCTTAAGACACGGTTAGTAGGAGGGATCTAGTAACACAATCCTCTTGGGAAAGGTAAGTTCTCTCTTCTCTCTCCTCTCTCCTCTCTCTTCCCGTTCCCTCTCTCCCTCTCTTTGGTGAATGACTCTCCTTGCTCCGGCGTGCTTCCTTCAACGGTAAATTATGGAAGTGGTTAGCTGTAAGATGATCAATGATTTTTACTGCATTTGGTCCAAATCTGAAGTGTTTCATGTGGAAAATATGGAAGCAAACAAAATACTCTCACTATCGGAATCACATCTTCACTGGTTCGTAGAGCAAATTTCAGATCTTTTACAGGGCACAAGTGATTGTTACTTTCAAAGGAATGGTCGAGATTCCTTGGGGGCGACAAGGCTGGCGAAGTTTCGAAACAACTCCGATTGGGTTTTGAGGTGTGTGGCTTGGCCAATAGCTGGCGGTCGCTTCTTCTTACATGTTCAAAAGGGGGTGGGGTGGCTCAACAAGTTAGGATTTCTTTTTTGGGAATGTTAAGGGATTTTATTCAGAAATATGAGTTTAAAGCTAAACACAACTCATTAAATTTGGAATCTGATCACAACCACATTGACATATTTCCACAAGAATGTTATCCTTCAAAGGGTCAAGGGTTGAGCTATGCGAACTTGTTGAAAAAGGACAGTATTCTTAAGCCCCCTGTTCCCACAGCAACAAAACGGAGCAAGATTTCACCTTTGAATTGAAAGCAAATTTCATGGTTGCAACAGAATCAAGAAGTTTTTAAGGAGGATTTTAATAATCTTTGGGTTATTTCAAGACTCTTCGCGTTTAATGATTGGAGAGAGATCGCCAATGTTTTGGAAGCTCATTTTCACCATTTATACAACTTGGAATTTGACCTTGAACTGAAGGTAATTCAATCCCTTCTGGATTGGCGGGGATCGATTTAGATAGAAGTTGCTTATGCCATAAAGTGTAGTCAAATTTTTCTTAAAAACTCTAGCATTTTAAGCAAGGTTTTCCACCCCTTTCGAGAGACGCCCGTTTTTTTTTTTTTTTTTTTTTTTGGGAAGAGGAAACTAGTTTCTTAAATTGATATAATGAATTGAGATAATATCTCAAATTACATAAGGATACAATATAAAGTAACCTAAGGATCAGGGAGTGCACCAAGACATCTCAATTAAGTTGACACCTCCGTAGCACTCACATCATCTCCAATCTAAAAACCACAAATTAAACTAAAGGTACTCTAATGTTTGAGAGACACCCGATTGGATGTGAATGAAGAAACTTCCCCCCATTGCTGGCCAAACAACACATCTGAGAAACCAATCTAAATCAGCTCGAAATTTCAAAATACTTGTGGCTCCATACTCATCCCTATTCCTCTTACAGAAAAACCAATTAGAAGTTCCCTGAAATAGTTCTGAAATGGAGTTCATGAACCATCTTAGTTGGGTAGAAGAGACCGGTATAATCTTCTTGGCTTCCACATCTTCAATATTGAATAAACCGCCATCGAACCAAATACAATAAAAAGACCCTTGTATTTTGCAACTTTCCACTTCTAGTGCAAAATCCATCTTGAAAAGACCCCAAAGCGCGTAGAGACTAAATAGGAGGGTCACCATAGTGCTTGAACAGAGAAATTGAAGGCTAACCGTAATCCTGCCGGAGAAGGAGGAGGGAGAAGAGGAGAGAGAAAGGAGAGAGGAAAGAGCAACTTACCCTCTATGATCCTTTTTACCTCAAATATTTTACTTTAATGATCTATATTAGACTAGTACATGGTTGAACCAACATGGTTGAGAAAATGAGCAAGTAAAAAGTATCTTGTTGAACTCTTCTTCATACGAAGAGCAAAGAAAACAGATTGAGGACTAAAGACAAGGAGTGGCTAATTTTTTTCTGAAGCATGTCAACTGTGAGACTGCTATTCAATAAAATCAAAGACAAAATAAAATCGAATAAATCCCTTTTGTTTTGATAGAGGAAATGAGGCGTTTAATTTGCAAGAAAGACTCGACCAAGAATGAGCCAAAAGCCTCCAAGCTCCAAATTCTAGAATCAAGCCCCACGCAACAAAAGCTTTTGAATAAACTTTGAGTCTGAAAATTCATCTCCTTTAAGAAGTTTTTTTAAAGGAAATACAACTCTTTATTGATAAAATGAAAAGAGACTATTGCTCAAAATACAAGGATACAAAATGAGGAGCCGAAAAACATAAGTACAATCCTAAAAGAACCAATCACGAGAACAAATGTTAGCTAGAAGAAGAAACCCAAACAACAAATAAACTTGATGAGAAAAATAAACAAAAATCATAGAAAGAGGACTAATGAAAAACCGAGATCCTTGCAGCTTCAAAATGAACAAGCCAATGGATGGAGTTAACATAGAAACCCTTTGAATCCTCTCGAACCAAACATCTTTGAAAAAATCCCCAAAAACCCAAATCAAATAAAAAATAGATGACAAAATCTTCCAATCTTGCTCCAATTGCAAAAATTCAAAGTAGAATCCACAAAGTCTCCCCGAGAGACAAGTAGAAACTAATGAAACACAGAAATATCAACAACTTCCAACAAACTTCTAAAATAAAAACCCATGATGAAGCTTCGATTGCAGGCCTGCCAAACCAAGATCGCCATCCTTCTAAGAATTGGAGACCAAAACCACAAGATCATCAACCACCCACCTTTCAACATCAAATAGCTTAAGAAGTCTCTTAGAGACAATGTGCCAAGCTGAGCAAGAATGGTCCAACAATCACTTATAGCCCTGTTTGGCAATGAGGAGAGTCGAAAGAGCTGAGGAAATTGATCCTTAAACATCGTATAACTGATCCAATGATGATGCCAATGAGAAGTTGTTTCTAGTCCAAGAAAAATTCATTGTGTTGCATAATCCCTTTGGGCATAAACACCCATCAGCTTCACTTTTGAAACCAAAGTTTCACACCAATGGAGATAATTGTCTTATATACTCATGATCAATCCCTCTCTAGCCGATGTGGGACGTGGTTTGCAATCCTAACAATCCTCTCCTTGAACAAAGTACCAGTTTGAGCCTCCCTCGAACAAATTTGCCAACTCCCATGAGCTTGCTCTAAATCCTGACGCACATCTAATTCATCCCAAGTCACTTGATCTTCATCTAGAGGCACATCCAGTTCATCTCGATTCAACATCCAAATAGAGCACAAGCATAAATCACACTTGATCTTATCAAGGTAGGAAAATCTACAAAGCTACCCAAATAAAGCATGAATGAGGCTCACCAAATTCTCTTTGTTTGAATATGAGAATTTCTTCAACAATCAACTAGGTTTAGACCATGGTTCTGATAGCACTTTATTGTAAGACCAAAATATGAGGGAACCCCACACATTCTATACATTCATTTTTATATAAGAAACAAATATTGGATAGATATAAAACAACAGACATAAAAACCTAAGGGTTAGTGGTAGAGGAAACCCCCTCCCAAAAAAAAAAACTACATGACAAGTGCTTTCCAATTATTGATGATCATCAAGTAGTTACACAAGAAATTGGAATGTAAAGAGGCCTACCAAAAAGTCGTATTTCGTAAGACTATAAAAGAAGTCAAATTGAATAGACTTATCTTGAAAAGACATGTCATCCCACTCGATTCGTAAGTGCCACACAAGAGTTCTACTGGCACAACTACCCAAAATCCTTGCTTTACTCAACAAATTCAAATCATTAAGACCTTCAAGGATCCAATCATCAAGTCCTTGGAGGAGACACCACACCAATCCCAACTTCTCAGAAATAAAATCCCAAGCCTTATAAGAAAGAGCCGTGAAGAAACAAGTGGTCCAAGTCTTCCATCTCTCTCAGACACAATCTACAACCAGATAGGGATAACACCCAATTTTTAAACTTATTTTGGATCATATATCTATGTTAAGGCTTCTAAAAGGCATGGACTAGAGAAGGACTTTAACCCTTTTTTTTTTTTGCCACACATTTCATACATTAGAGTTCAATACATATAAGCATACATTTTTTTAATATCCGTGAGTGTTCGTGCTAACTTACATGAATCTCAACTAATCTCATGGGACAACCTACCTAACCCTACAACATTTTGGTGTCAAGAAAACTCATAAGATATTAAATTTTTAGGTAGGTGGCCACCATGGATTGAACCTATGACCTCTCAGCCCTTTATCAAGCTCATGTCCCCTATTTACCACTAGGTCAACCCATAATGGTTATATATATAGGCTTAAACTAAGAATAGTAAAAGTACAATAAATGAAATAAGACTAATGAGCTCCTATATTCCATATGCACAATAACGGTAGGAAGAGGATCTAGATCCACTGACGTGGAGCTACCAATTCACTTGTTCCCTTTGGAGTCATTGTTTAGCTTGTTTGGATCACTCTAATGTGCAACAGGGGCTATCACGCGATGATTGAGATCCTTATGAACTCAATAATGGGTAGAATGTTGTGGTAGGCTTGTTCTTTTTCTATTCAATGAGGCATTTGACTTAAGAGTAGTAGAATTTTTTAAGGGATTGAGAGTTCTTCGGAGGAGGTGTGGGAATGAGTGAGGGTTAAAGCTTCTATATGGCTATTCATTCATCGAGCTTTGTGTAATTACCTTAAAAAATTCAACTAATCCTCTTTGATTAGCAAATATAATGGAAGAGATGACTTTCCTCAAACGCTCAAGGAGAACTCTGGCCACAATTTGTATAGTCCAATAGGGAGGCTTATAGGCCTGAAGTCACCGACTCTCCTATATAATCGGCAAACAAACTACAAACCTAAGGAGGAAAAGGTGACGGAGAAGTCAGCAAAAATATTTCTTGGCTATTAGCATCATTGGATCATACAAATTTGAGCTGAAAATAGTAAAGTAGATGTAGCATTAATCAAACTTCTTTTTGCACCTCTCCTTGCTGTTCCACATACTGTTTGATCCATTCAGCTTGGGATGATTGAAAAAAATCTAGCTTATCATCATCTTTATGCCTATTCAATATAACAGGAACATCTTTGTCTCCATCTTTATCTTTGGAAGATTGGACTCCCATAGAAGGGCAGTCTTTTTGTGCAGTCTGTAGAATACGAACAGAACCACCTGGAAATTGTATTACAGGACAACAGCATAAAATGTCAAAATTGTTTGCATTAACTGAAAGTCAAAACCTGAAAATGTTAAAAGACAACATTCTACGAAACCAATATACAAAATGTAACATACCTGCATGCGTATGCAGAGAACTTCCGCTTGAAAATTTCAATGGAAGCTCACTACTGGGCGAGTTCAAGCATAACCAATCAAGAGCAGCCTCAAATGTAGCACCATCCTACTCGAGATTAAAAAAAAAAAACAAAAAAGGGCCATTTTTTGAGATGTGTATGGTCAAAGATCATATTAAGGAACTAAAATTTTACAGGAACTGAGGGCTACAATCAATATCAAGATGGCCAAAACAGTTACAACTAGACCATAGATGTCAAATAAAAACTGAATATAGTAAATGAATAGAAAAATAAAACAATTTCAGAAAACTGGCAGCACAGAGAATTTATTTCAGCCAAAGGTTTCATATAGAAACTTTTCAATTGGCACGTAAAGATGTTGAGCAGTAGTTACAAAAGAGATTACATTCAATTTCCAGTCCTAAAGCACATTCAAAGGCCTTAACACTAAAGAAAAGAGTTCTAATTTTATCGGCCCCTAAGGGAGAAAAACTCTTCCAATACCAAGTAATTTTTTATTTTGCGCTGGTGAGATATGTCCCTAGAATGTCTACCTTTTATGTTTTAGTTCTTTTTACTCCATAAATCTCCTACCTACGGACCAAAGCAAATAAGTACCATCCAGCTTGCAGCCTACGCCGAAAAAGAGAATGATCCTAAATATGTCTCACATTGAAAGAACCTAACTACTAAAATATCATACTATGCTTGATAAACTCAATCAATGCATATTTTATTTATCGATTGTAACTATGAGTTAAAAATGTAAAATCAATGAAGAACATGCAATTGTAAGGAGGCGATACAAGTTGTTGGCTCAGTTATCCAACCTACTCCACAAAAATGAATAAAGGAAACCCAAGTGCTTTTGCCAAAATGGCAGTAAATAAAATTCCATTAACGCATAACTCGATTTCTTTTGAATTCTACAATTTGTTAAACTAAAGAACCAATTGGTAGAAACGATCCATCAACATTCTGCACTCTTCAATTTTCTTATCCACATTATGTTTTTTTTTTTAATCAGGAACCAAATTAACCAGATTAAACAACTGTCTCAAAAATCAAAGCAACCGTAACTAGAATAACATATAAAGCGAGAGAGCTGAAGGAAACACAATAATGTTGCTCAGCAAAATATTAACACATTGAAAAGCAAGTTACCCCGATAGCGGAGAGTGCCAGTTCGATTTGATCATTGGTAAAACCTTCGCATGAGAGCTTCTCATAAACGGCCTTAAGTTTCTTGACTTTCTGAACCTTTGAGAGCGAATCATCTGCGGGAGTGACCGATGGAGTGGAGCGGCCGGAGCTCAGTAGGAGACGACGGAGACGAGTCTCGTTTTCGGCGGAGATATTGAGCTTTGGACCGGACGAAGAAGAACGAGAATTGGAGGTCGAGGAACTTGGATTGGATTTTCGGTTGTTTTGCTTCTGCTTCGGCTGCTGCTGTTGCTTCTTCCTTGGAGCCATTGTACAGAGGCCCAGAGATCACAAGAGAAATAAATAAAAAGAGAAATAAAAACGCCCAAGTTCATTTCAGTTTATTTACAAGTTCAATCCCTCTCCGCCGCCATGTTTGTGTGTGTATGTTTAGGCCTAACGGGTAAGAAACTTGAATTAAGAGGATTCTAAAAAGAATAAAAAAATAAAAATAAAATAAAAAATTAAAAAAAAGTTGTATTTTATGTTTTTATATGTATACTTACTAGTATATTCAAAAATTAGATTTTAATATAAATAACTGTTTTAATGGATGCTCCTAAAAAGGACAAAATAAATTAAAATAACTAAGCTTCGTAGTCCACACATTTGTTGTTTGAAGAAAATAGGAAAAAAGAAACGAAGCTCAACCCACATATAAAGATATAAAGTAGCACATACCCTCACTATTTATAAAAATGGATAATGAAGTACAATATTTTCCAACACTTGATACACTAGATAAATGACTCTTATATGTTTCATACATATAATTGATATATTTGATAATGATGTACTTAACTAATATATTTGATATGTTTGTCAATTATGCACTTGTTTATACTACTGATAAACTTGATACATTTGATTGAATGAGGAGAAGGAGAAAGAATGAGGAGAAGAAGTATAAGAAGAAAAGGAGGAGGAGGCCATAAAGAAGATGATGAAGAAGAAGCGACAATGAAGAAGAAGAGGAAAAGAAGAAGAATATGTACCTAAAAACGTCGATCGATTGCAAAAAAAAAAAAAACGACAATCAGAAAATAAGAAACGGATGAAGACAACAAAGTAATTGTCGAGCAATTTCACGTGCGAAGTTCAAATGACGAAAGGGTAGATTGGGAATTTAAAAAAAAAGTAAAACGTCAAAAGCGTGCGACCTATTTCTCACTTTTTTTTATTTGTATAAATAGTGTCATTTTTTTCTTTTTATGACAATTTCTCTTAAGATTATACATAGAACAATATAATTTAGTAATATTGATCACACTAATATTATGATAATAAGGTCCAATTTGATAATGATTTCATTTTTAATTGTAATTTTTGAATTTTGTATTTATTTTCTCTCAATTTTTATTATGATTTTCAACCTTCTTAAAGCAACCTTTGATATTTTAGTTAAGGTCTAACAACAAAAATAACTTTTTGAAAACTAAAAAAAAAAAAAGGTACCAAAAAACGTCGATCGATTGCAAAAAAAAAAAAACGACAATCAGAAAATAAGAAACGGATGAAGACAACAAAGTAATTGTCGAGCAATTTCACGTGCGAAGTTCAAATGACGAAAGGGTAGATTGGGAATTTAAAAAAAAAGTAAAACGTCAAAAGCGTGCGACCTATTTCTCACTTTTTTTTATTTTTAACCCTCTTAAAACAACCTTTTATAATTTTGTTAAAGTTTAAAAAAAAAAAAAAAAAAAAGAATGAACGAGTAGTGGTTTTCAAATGTTGGAATTTTTTATGACATTAATAGCAAGTATATAACGAAAACGTGTGGGGTAAAAGTGTGTTTAAGTTCGATTTTTTTAAAAAAAGTCAAATAGTTATCGAAGTCAAAATATAATTATAGAATTCAATTTCTAAATTGATTGGTGCATATATATGAGAGTAATTTTGAATTGTTATACTCATTCTTACTGTGTTCAAAATCACTCCAAAATACACATTTAATTACTTAAATATAATTTTACACTTTTAATTACAATTTTTATATCATCAAAAATTGGATTTAATGATTAAAAACATCTTTTTCATAATATATATATATATATATATTAACCGTTCCATGAATCTCACCAACATGTCCTTACTTTCACTCTTAGATATTTTAATGGAAAAAAAATTATGAATAGTTACAATAATCTGAAATTATAAATACTTAAAAAAGTTTCTTCACAGTCCATCAAATATCCTCTAGATTAAATTGTTGAAAAAAAAAAAAAGAATTAGATTATATTTTTTTTATATGTTGGGAAGGAAAAAAGTAACCCACTATTCGACCACAGTGGGAGTCGAACCCACGACCTTTTGATCCGAAGTCAAACGCGCTAATCCACTGCGCTATGCGGTCCTTTTGGATAGTTGTTTTAACTTTATTATTAACAATATTTAAATGTGAATCATTAGATTCCAGAACTTCAATAATATTAATAATAATAATATACACGTGCGCTAATCCAGTACATTTGGATTTTTATTTTTTCACATTTGATATATTAGCCCATGAGATGTGAGTTTAGTATCATTCTGGTCCTTCCCGTCCAGTTTTTTCTTTTTTTGTTATTTACATAAGTTGACATGGTAATATTTTAATATTATAATTTTTTTTAAAAAATTTAAATTACATTTTTTAGTTTTTAAATAATAAAGACCAATTGGCTTTCCTCCTTACCCATCCTTCATTCTCCTTCCTCTTCAATTGTCATTAGTGAACTGGCGGTATTTATTTAAGTTCCATTCGGTAATCATCTTGTTTTTGTTTTAGTTTTTAAAATTAAGTCTATTTCTTCTTATTTTTTATAATAATTTATATCTGAGTATAATGGTTGAATTTTTAGTCAAATTTAAAAAAAAAACAAATTTTTTAAATGCTATTTTTTTAGTTTTCAAGATTAATTAGAGATGTAAAGCAATTTAAAAAAAAATAGAAGAAAGGGATACTTTGTGTATTATTTAAGGGAAAGGGGTATATTTTTTCTCATTATCGGAGTTCATCTTTTGAAGGGACACACTGCAATTTATATGTTTGACATCTTTCTTTCTTTCTTTCTTTCTTTTATTGTTATGTTAATTTTTCTCTCTACAACTTTTCTTTAGTTTTTTTTTTCATCTTTTTCACTGTTTCATATTTGGGATAAACATTGATAGAACAATGTTACTGTTTATCTATTTGTGTATCCCAGATAGACTTTAATAGTAGTCTATCACTGTTTATCGCGCAATAGACATAGTCTATCACAGTACTGTCAAAGTCTATCCAAGATATAAAATGCTAAGACATAGAGATATAACATATTCCATTGGCAAAAAACACAAAAATAACATTGATAAACAGTGATAGGCACCTATCATTATCTATTATTACAAAAACTTATAAACAAACCTGTCATTCATTTCCAATTTCAGTCTGCAAAAGTAAACAATTTTAAACTTAGTAAATGTTAAGTTACAATTAAAAAATAAAATAACATATTCCAAGGACTTACCTCATCCTATTCTGTTGGCAACTCGTGTGTTTTTGGAGTTTTCAAATCTAAAGTTTGAACAGGTTTTGATTCCTCTTGAGTTTCAAGTTGTTGTGTTTGGATGTCAGATTCTTACAACAGAAAATAGAAATCAAAGACAAAAATAACGCAAAGATAACAGCGATAGACAGTGATAGACAATTATCACTACTTATTAGTACAAAACCTTGTATACAAACTTTTACTTTATTATCTTTGTGATTTCCAATTTCAATCTAGAACAAAACATTTTTATAGTTAGTAAATGTATATTTACAATTATAAAATAAAATTCCATATTCCAAAGACATTCTTCATAGATATATTTTGTTGCATACTATACTATTTTATCAATATTATCATTTTCTTCTTCCACAATTTGAAGGCTACAAGAAGGAGGTTTATTTTTTTGAACAGTAGGGTCATCCTTTTTTTCTTTTTCTTGTGGAAGATTTTCAAATGGAAGTCTATCCTTCAGAATGTCCATTATTGTTTTCAATATACTTATATGATTTCTTTTTCGCCTTGTTTCAAATTGTTCTGTTCTTATTCAAGTCTCTTTTGGCCTTTTTTCATTTCTTGGTCTTCTTCCATCATTCTTTTTGCAGATACATTTTTTCTTCCGTCTTCTTCAATCAATTCCTCAATTCCTTTATTTTGTTATTCTTCTTTTTCTTTTTGTTTGTCTTTCTCTTAGTCTGCCATCTCTGTCTTTTCTATATCTATAAAATACTTCATGGTGATTGATTAAGATTCTTCTTCTGCTAGTTGTAGTGGAATGATACAAAACTACAAGTAAACAAATGTTAAGTTATTAGAAAACAATAATAGTAGCATTGTGCTTGTGATAGATAGAGATAATAGTCTATCATTGTATATCACTGACAACAATGATATTTTTTTATCTCTATCTATCATAGATAGACAGCGATAGACTGTTATCTCTGTCTATTAGACAATGATAGATGTTTATCACTTATTGTCAATATTTCAAAGAAAAAAAAAATGAAAACAACGAATTACATCATTTGCTTGAAAGATGTTTTCATGCAAAATTCTTTATTCATCTGAATCGAGACACTCCCATGTCATTATTTTTGGACCTTTGTTTGGAATTTTTCTTCCAAAACCAACATCTAAAGCTGAAAGTTTTGGAATCATCTCAAAAGCCAATAAACTAAGGTCAATGGGCATCCTTGAAGGTAGACAGCATCCTTTTCAGTATATGAAGCTTTCTTGAAGTATTGGTAGGTGAGGTTGTACAATAACCTTCCCTAAGGTAGTCTTTGAAGAGTTCTTGATTGCCCATAATATCTAAATATTTTAAATTGATATGGTTGTGTGGTTACTTGAGGATTAAGAGACTCTCCAAGATGTAGAGGTTGGCCAATTTAACCTTACCTGTGTGTATCATTTTCAGAACAACTTAACATTTTGAAGGTTCTATCTACATCTTTCCTAGTAATGTTATCATCTTCAAGAAAGAAAGCATTTTTAAGTTTAGATACTTGACCTCCTTCTTCTGAATCTATTGCAAGGAAGTTTTTCCTCTAAATCCTGTGGGCAAAACTTCTTTAAGCCAAATTCAACTATGTGTCCATTAAAGTTGAAAGTGAAGGGAACTGAATCCCGGCGAAAGTGTGTGATCGCGTTCTTTGATTTATTGAAAGAATTAAAAATATAAAAAGTAAAGAAAAGGTAAAGCATCATACCTTTGTCAATCTATAATTCTCGAATCGATAGTCTTCTCCTTGTAGTCTTCCTTTTCGAACCTCGCTATGACTCTGGCAAAAATTCAGTTTGTGGGAACCGCTTCTTTGAAAAAATGGGAAGAAGAATTTTCTTAGAAATTTTCTAAGAAAATTGGAAGAATTAGTAGAGGAAGATTTTTAGACTAATCGTAGAGATTATTCCCTTTTAAAGTGTGTTGTATGAAGGCTCCTAAGAGCCCTATTTATAGAGCTCTATGGGTTATTCCTAATCTTATTAGGATAACCCTTCCCAGATATTTTAAATCAAATATTTAATAATATTCAATATTAATAAATATCTAATCAAATAATATCTCATATTAAATGGTTTAAAATATTTAGATCTTATTTAAATATTTTTTTTTTTTGCAGAATATTTAATTTGGATCTAATCCAAATTAAATAATTAATAATTTGAATCTAATTCAAATTAATTAATTAATTAATTGGATTCAAATTAATTAATTAATTTTCTCTCTATTAATTTATATGGATTTTATCCAAATAAATAATTAATTATTTGAATCATATTCAAATAAATTAATTCTCCATATTATAAAGTTATCATTTGAATCATATTCAAATAAAATTTATAGTAAATCATGCAATTAATTTTTTTTCCAATACAATTAATATTTTCCTTCATAAATTTGAACATTTCAAAATTTTTCTTTCAACATAATTGATCCTTGTTGGTCCATAGTGAGCTAACAATGGAACCTTATGGACTTACAAATCAGAAGCTCCAACGATAAGATTAATCGGCTAAACTCATTAACCACATTAATCAATATTCATTAACTATGGGTATACTTCACTAGAGACCCACAACTGCACTCTTCTCACTACAGATGTATTTCTGTGTCCATGGATATAGACCAATAACAGCAAATTAGTCATTAACAAGTGTTTGTAACACCAGCTGGGTTAAATTATCGTTTTACCCCTAGGTAACTTCTAAATCCTTAAGTACTAGTGCTTCTCTAATGAACAACCTGTTTATGGTCCAACCATTAAACAGAAACCCCTCTTGGGCCAGTGAGAGGGTAGGGTCTTTTGTTCAAGTTCCGGAGACACCACTTAAGGGAACACTTATATACTTACCCTAAAAATGGGAATGAGTGAATTCCATCTTGTATAATTATGTCCACAGTTCCCTACTCGGTCTTGTCCCCAAAATGGTAGGCATATTGAGCTGGAAAAAGGATAATCCCTTGTGGACAGGAGTTCATAATATATTCAGGATTAAGGCTAAGTTGCCTAGGTCATCCTATTGAAATAGAAACCTAACTAGTCAATAGAGTTACATCTAGTGATTACTATTTCATGGTCCGGTCTTATGCAAACTCATTGCATAGGATACCCCCACTCGCATGTCACCTACACGAACGCTTTAGATAATTGTGTTTGTATGAAATACAAAGTGAGTCGTATCTATAGTGTCACAAGGATAAGGTACCTAACCTTATCTTATACTATAGATCATTTAGACTGTATCTTGAACATTGATCTCCATATGTCCCCACATACAGTTCAAGACTCATAAAACAACCTAGGATGTTAGTTTATTGGATTTAGGGTTATTAAGGTAAAACAAACAAAAACAATCAATAACGCTTATTGAAGTAACACATCAATAACTTTTTATTAATGATTTAATTACGGTCAAATTATTACATTTACAATCTACGAGTTTTAGGACATAAAACCCAACAGCAAGCTAGGACATTAGCTTATTGGTAAAACATTGTCTTCTGACTAGGTAGTTTCAGAAATTGTGTGGGAGTGTTTTCTATCTTGAGATTGAGAAAATGTTCAAAAGGGACATTTCTAACTTCTATTAAACTTTGTTCATGTAATTTCTTCTTAATGATCTTTAACACTTCCAAAGTTCAGTATATTGTTATCCTTAAGTTTTTGTTTTCATTTTCAATTAATAACTCAGGTTCCACCTGTTGAAAAAGTATATTAAAAATAATATATTAAGAACGATTATTTCAATAACATTATGTAATGCAAGAACAAAATCATTATTTGTTTTCTATTATTGATAGACACTAATAGTAGTCTATCACTGACTATCCTTGATAGACATTAATAGAACAATATTACTATTTATCTATGATAGACCTTGATGGAAGACTATCATTGCCTATGTAGGATAGACTTTGATAGTAGTCTATCACAGTCTATCCCAATAGACATTGATAAAACACTATCATTGTCTATTCGAGATAGAATTTCATGGTAGTGTAACACACTTGTAAAGGAACACTATCACTGTCTATCTGGGATAGATGGACATTGATAGAACACCATCATTGTCTATCTGGGATAAAATTTCACAGTAGTTTAACACACTTGTAAAGGAACACTATCACTGGGATAGATATTGATAGAACACTATCATTGCCTATTCGGGATACTAATACTACAACACGTTCAAATACTAGAAAAAGAGTGAAGCAATAGCAATAACATATATATCAGTAAGCAATAAGATATATATTATGATAGACAATGATAGTATAATATTATTATCTATCATTAATAGAAAAAGAGTCAATGAATAACAGTAACATTTATATTATGATGGAGTGTGATAGAAGCAATAATGTATATATTAGGATAGACAATGATAGTATAGTATCATTGTCTATCATTGTCTATTAAATATAGACATTGGTAGAAACACTATCACTGTCTATCGTAAAGTTTAAAATTAATGTTTATACCTTTGTTTTTGGTTTATCTTTCTGGTTTTCAGTTTTTATTTTCTTTCCTCTGCTTGATGAGTCTCCAGTGACTTTTTTTTTTTT
>QLSR01000065.1:1474494-1484806 GCA_031780015.1 Citrullus colocynthis | reverse complement strand
AAAAAAAAAAAAAAAAAAAAAAAAAAAATTAGCTCATGCTTAAAGAATTAAAGCACAAAAATTTAGATGTGTAAAATTTCATGATGTGCTTAATAAAAAGAAAATAAAAATTCTAGAACCAAAAATAGATAAGTAAGACAAAAAAATCGATTAAATGAAAATAACAATTGAATGAGAGAAACCTACTTCTAAAAAAAATTATTAATTCAATGTCTCTAAAAACATACAAACGTCATCAACAAATATTGCAAAATAAAAAAATTCAATGAGATTTTATTGAAACTATGAAATGAAACTTAAAACCTAATTTCTACACTTTCTTTCTTTAATCTAACTTGTTTTCTCCTTTTTCAAGGGTCTCCAAGTTGTAACAACCTCAACTTTCGCATGAGCTCAGATCAAAATGATGTGTAGAAAAATGGGTGGAATACACTTTAAATTAAAATAACAAAAAAATTGAGATGAAGGAGAAGCAAGAACTTGAAATTGAAAGTAATTTATTGTGTCTACTACTATAAAATGAGCTAAAAATTACATAGAATAAGTTATTAAAAATTTAATTTAAAGGAATGAAATACATAAACTAAACTAAGATTACACTTAATAAATTGAAGAACAATATAGTGGAGGACTAAATACTTGAAGAAAAGATGAACACTAGCCTTGGATGTATCTTGAATTAATCTTTGTCCAGATGTTTCAAGATGTGACAACCCCAACTTTCAAAGGAGCTGGATCTGTGCAAGCGTTTCAGCTTAACTCTTCAAGAAACCAAAAACAAAAACAAGCAAAAAAAAAAAAAAAATACAGTGCATAATTTTCTGTGTGTAGAAGAAGAAATGAATTCTTGAATGAAGAAAAATGGATGCTTAATTGGAGAACATGAGGAGCCATTTTATAGATCTCAATAGGTGGTGACTGCTGAAGATTAGGAGGCCATGGGCTGCCTTAATTTTCCAATTTAGAGGAGAAAATCCCGAAATCAAGCCCACAATCAGATCTGAAAATTTAATTATGTTGTGGCAAATTGTTGTAGCAATCCGTTTTCATGCTACAACAATTTGGAATCAACAAATCTTCTACAAAAATACACCAAAATTAAAAAGAATCTTGCCTAATTCACTCTTTTTTCACATTTAAGACTAAACATGTCATCTATGAATTATTTGTTTTTTTTTTATCTTGATTTTTTTATGAAAATGACTAAATGTATGAAATTTTCATAAAAAATCTTACATTTAGAAGCCAAATAATTCTAAAAAATGAGAATTATCATTAACTACAAACATGTTTAAGTTTACATAAAATAACCACGGATCTTAGTTTATTGGATTGAGTTAATGCACAAACAAATAAAATAACTCTTTATTTTATTAAAAAATAATTTGTATTTACAAATATTACAAACTACGAGAACCCTAAGAGATTTAGGACACCAGTCCCAACACCACAATGCGTTTGAATTGCGTTGGACTTTTTGGATCGGATCAGAGTGTCTTTAATTACTTGATTCGATCCAATTTATAATTTGCACAATTGGCTCCGGCTTTCATTGTAATGACATGACAACTTGTGATTAGTCCAAATTTCTCATTCAACAACATTCTTCGATATTAATATTTTATCAATATGTTTATTTATGTATCTGCTAGGGGTGTAAGGAACCAAACCAAACCGAATCGAACCAATTCGATTTTGCTTATAATTTTACCAAACCGAACCAACTTGATATAGTTTAGTTCGGTTCAGCAATTGAGTCAGGTCAGTTTTTGTCTATATAGAATCAGTCCATTTTGAGTTGGTCGGTTTTTAAAGAAAACGACCCGACCGAGCCCAATTATACCCCAATATTTGCCATATTGACTATTCCCATTCATATTTGAATCCTCAATTAATACATATGTTGAATGAGAAATTTCGACAAATCACAAGTCGCCATGTCACCACAATGAAAGCCTAAGTCCTTCATGAAAGTAATGGATTGGATCAAGCTGAGTATTTAAAATTGTTTGGGTCCAAAGTCCAATACAATTCAAGTCTATTGTGAAATTTTGAGCCAAAGAAGATACTGGACCCAAGCACAAACCCATTTAAGGCGCATGATGAACCTCTATAAATAGAGGCTTTGCCTCTCCATTTTGGAGAGTTGGAAGCATTGACAATGGGGTGCTAAAGATTTGAAGACAAAGCTTTGAAGATTTCAAGACTAACCTCAAGATTGCAACTTCCTGAATATGAGAACTGAAGCTCTAAAGACTGAAGCTCCAAAGCTTTTTGAAGATCCAAAAGCCAAAAGCTCTAAAGATCTAAAGAACACAACTCTCTCAAGCACTAAAAATCTGAAGAATACAAGTTCTGAAGATTGAAGCTTTGAAGAATACAAACCTCCTGAAGTTTTGAAGATCAAAAGACTTGCTCTAAAGAGTGTAACTCTCTTGAAGATTTAAAGACTGGAAGCTCAAAGGACTTTTAGAAGATCAAAAGACTTTCTCTGAAGTTCTTGAAGTCTGAAACTTCAAAGGTCGATCAACAAGCCTAAAAGTCGATCACCCAAGAAGATCATCAAGCCCAAAGACTGATCATCACCCAAGAAGATCATCAAGTCCAAAGGCCGATTAACACCCAAGAAGATCATCAAACCCAAAGGACGATCATCACCCAAGAAGATCATCAAGCCCAAAGGTCGATTATCACCTAAGAAGATCATCAAACCTAAAAGTCAATCGCCCAAGAAGATCGTCAAGCCTAAAGGCCGATCGACACCCAAGAACATCATCAAACCCAAAGACCAATCATCCAAGAAGAACAAAAAAAAAACCTAAAGATTAAAGTTTAGTTTTCGAGAGAAAGAATCAAAGGATCAAGTATTAGGGATTGTACTCACAACACTGAAATTAATACAAATACAAAGTTTGAATTCAACGAATAAATTTCTTCGAAAATCACGTCGAACAACATAACATATTAAATGTTGTACCCAAAAAAAATTATTTAGTTTATAAGACAAATTAATCATCTCTAGAGAAAGTTCTAATATAATTTTTTTTAAAAAAGAAAAATACTCTCAAACGCATTGCCCAATTTTAAGACCTTAACGTGTGTAAAGCATTTACTTTAAAAAGAGGATAATTGTTTTAAATGACAAAACTACTAAAAATATTTTTAAACATATCAAAATGTGACTGTGTATAAGTGATAAACAATGATAGACATTTATCAATGTCTAGCGATAGACACTAATTGATGTCTATCAGTATCTATCACTTGATAGACAACAACATTTTGCTATATTTGTAAATAACTTGTCTCATTTTGCTATATTTGTAAATGTTTTGGGTTGTTTTCGAATATTTTGGCTTGTTTTGCTATATTCGAAAACAACCCTTAAAAAAATCTTCTCCAAAAAAAAATAAATGAAAATATTATTATGTTCACTATATTTTAAAACTGGTTCAATTTTGTTCATAAAGAAGAAGTAAGACAAGTATTTTCTTTAATAGAAATTATTGTTATTAGCTTACTAAGTTTGATATTTTCTTTAAAAAAAGGACTAAAATACAATTTTAGTTGTTATACTTTAAAGTCTATTAAATTTTAGTCCATTGACTTCCAATTGTTCAATTTTACCCCTATACTTTTAATAGAATTTAAATTTAGTCTATCAAAGTTAATATTTACGAAATTAGTTAACTAATAACAATAATTTTGATACAAGGAAATATAATATAGAATATGTTTTTAAAATTCATGGTAAAAAATGCTAATAAATAATGAAAAGTTTTTTTTTCTTTCTTTGTTTAAAAAAAAAACAACGATGAACTAGAAATAGAGACTAAATTTAAGATTTATTGAAAATATAAGGGACTAAAATTGGACAGTTGAAAATACAATGACTAAAATTGAACAAACATCTAAAAGTATAGGGACCAATAAAATAAATTTCTAACCCAATAATAATAATAAATACTTTTTGTTGATGCCAAAATTGGGACAGAGCAAAATGCATTTGGTAACAACAAGAGTAAATTTGTTTGATAAAGCAACATAATTATTGACAAAATAGGAAGACCTACATACCTGTGTGATGCTTATTGCTTGGCACACAAGCTTTGATGTTTAAGTTAAAGCAAATAAGTGCAACCAGTTAAGAGTATGTGAATGGAGAATGGACTTACCTTCCTTGGAGCTATATTAATGTATTTATAAGAGTTGTTGACCTAGGTTGTTTTGCTAGGATGTTGGAGTAACTTTCGGATAACTCTTTATCTAATTAGGCCAATTTTGGTCCTATGGTGATACTTTGGGTCGGGTGGGATATGTCTCATTAGTTATTTTGCTAGGTTTAGCTTTGTCCTTGTCTGCTTCATCGAAGCTGAGCATGTTGATTTGGACCTGACCTAAGCTAACTGTCTACCTTTAGGCTTGATGCTATATTTTGTTGGGGACTATCCACAACTACCTAGGCCCAATGACACATAGCAAGCTCACACTTGAGAGAGTTTTCTTTTTGTCCCACATTGAAAGTTAAGGGTTGAGGAGAGGGTATAAATATGAGAGCTCTCTAAAGTATTTATAGAAGTAGATAGAATGGTAGTTGAATGTTGTTAATTGTGCTTGTGTGCAAAAGAAAACATAAAATCTTTTACATCTTTCCTTTAATTTTTAAACCGTTATAGCACCAAGGAAAATTTATTAATTTAGATATTTAAAGTACAAACAATTAAATGAAATAATGATATAATATATATATATAGACACACGCATTAACCTATATTAGATAGAAAATGTGTGTTATAAGGACTATAGTGTCACTATTACCACGTAGAATTCCAAAAACTAAATTATGGAGAACAAAAATCCAATTGCTTTATTCTTGCATAACTTTAGTTTGAAATTTGTTTCAAGTCATTCTCATCCACTTGATTTATGTTATAAGAGCATGTGATTCTTCAAAAGGACCATATAAATAATATAGGAGGGAGATATGTAATTAGGGAACCAAATTGCAATAATGTTCATTTTTTTTTTTTTTTTTTTTTTTTTTTTTTTTTCTTTTTCCTTCATTTTATTTTGCTCACAAATTGTCTGACAATTTCAACATGGGTTTCGATGCTTTTTGCCTTAGGTTTGATTTTTACCACTTCTCTCACCTTGGGCAAGCATATTCTTCTCGTCCCATCTCCTTTCTTTGGTTGGAGGTTCTTCGGCTAATTTTTAGACATATTCCCTCATTCCTTTATACAATTAGGTTTAACTACTACTTTCTCCCTTGGTTAATTTTCTCTATTTTCGACCTTTTCATTCATTTTGATTTTAGGATGATGCTTGATTGCATCTAAAGATGTACTTATGCATTCCCTTCAATCACTCACATAACTAACATATTTCAAAAAAGAAATAAGAAAAATTTGCCACATGACAAATTATAATTAGATAATTTGGTGGGATGTACAAACGCGATGCACCTAACTATTTTTCTTCGATTTATATATACTTTTAATTTTGGTTCATATGTTATTTTGATTTATATATATTTTTGAAAAGTGAACATGTTGGTCCTTTCATTTTCATTGTTGTTTCATTTTTAAACAACCCATACAATCTTTCTTTTATAAGTACAAGGCCAAAATGAAGATGGTTTAAAATACAAGGAGTAAAAGTAATATTTACACCTACCTATTAATTAATAAAGGGTCTATTTGATAACGCTCCCATTTTCTGTTTCCTATTTTTGTTTCTCATTCTTTAAGAAACATACTTGCTTGATAACTTTTCCCATTTTTTTGTTTCTAAATTTAAGAAATATTTCTTAAAAATGTGTAAAAATTGGGAAACAACAAAAAGTAGTTTCTCTTGTTCATGTTTTTATTTCTATTCTACTATTCCCACAAATAATTATTCTCAGCTTCCGGTTTATTGGTTTTAGGTGCTCATAGTTTCTAATTTCTTTTTGCCACTCATGAATTCGAATCGCACCTGAAGCAATTTCTTTTTTGGACATTTTCGATTTTAATTTTTTGAAGAAATTATTTTTTTTTCATTACATTTCTTTGTTTTTATTTTTTCTTTATTAATTTTGTTATTTCCAAAAATAATTATCCCATGTTTATATTTTATTTTATTTTTTAATTTTAAAATTCTTTAGTATTTAGATTTATATATTATTTTAGTTTCTAATATGTATAATAATTTTTTATATTTCAAATTTCAACTTCCAAGATGGGCACTTTTATATATATTTTTATTTTATTTTTTTCTTTACATTTGTTTCCATCTTTTATATTTTATTTATTTTCTTTATAAATTTTGTCATTTACAAAAATAATTTTGGGTTGTTTTCAACTATAGTAAAATGAGCCAAATTATTTACAAATATAAAAAAAATTCACTATTTATCGATGATAGACTAAGATAGATTTCTATCACATTAACGATTGATTACAATAGAAGTCTATTGCGATCTATCACCAATAGATAGTGAAACTTTTCTATATTTGTAAATAGTTTGATATTTTTTTTATTTACAATAATTTTCCAATAATTCTGCTATATTTATATTTTATTTTAATTTTGAATTTTAAATTCTCCAATATTTAGATTTATATATTATTTTAATTTTCAATATGTATATTAATTTTTTTTATATTTCAACTTTTGAGTATTAAAATTTTGCAATATGTATGATTATGTATTATTTTAATTCTAATATTTTTAGTATATTTGAAACCGAGTAGAATTTTACAATATATAAATTTTGCTGATAAGACATTCATTTAACTTAACTTTAATATTTTACAACCACGACATTTATATAATTATATAATTAAGTTAGATTTGACTCGATTTCATTTAAGACAAATGACTCGAGTTAGAGATGACAGTGTCAACGAATTTGGGCAACATATGAGGGATATGATACAACTTTGTTATTATATTTAGTTGTTATCGGGACTTACTTTTATTAGATGACAAACTTTTGATAGTATCTTTTTCGATGTTTAATATATGACATATCTTCTTTTTTTGTATTATATTATTACGAAAAAAAAAAAGAAATACGAAACAATATAAACAAGAAATAGTTATGAAACAAATTTCTGTTTTCGTTTCTTTTTTTCAAAAAATAGGAAACATGAATAGTTATCAAACATAATCTTATTTCTTGTCCTAAAAAAAGAAGAAACATGGAAACAAGAAACAAGGAAAAAAAATAGAAACGTTGTCAAATGGGCCCTAAGTGATTAGTTTCTTTTAAAATTAGAACAAAATTTCAAAGAAAAGAAAGAAAGGAAAAAAGAGATAAAATGAAACCCAAGTATATAAAGAAAAACCCAACGAGCATGTAGTGATTATATCATTTCTAAATATTTTTAATGAATAATACTTTTTTTTTTATAAAAGCTACACTTTTGTCTCTCACTTAATTAAAATCAAGGTTTTCATGTGATGATGAAGATATATATTATTCCTCCCACGCACACCAGTCATACGTTTATTCCCAAATGCTATGATTTTTTTAGTTTATATATTCGGAACTTATGCTTTCAATGCCATCAAATAGAGTGTAGCTTAGGTCTTTTTTCATTCATTTAAAAATAATTTCAGGAATATATTCATAGATGATTCCATATTTTTCTCTCTTTTTGACTCATATTTTCATTTTTTCTTTTTCATATGTTGATTTGATTTGCAGCTATGTTATGAAAGTTATTATTATTATTATTTTTTTTTTTGAAGTAAACGTTCATCTTTCTTTTTAGTATAACAAATTAAATATACAATAAGTATTTGAATCCTCCACTCCCAAATATATATATATATATATATATATATTTATTGAAGCCTTAATCATTAACTTGTTACCTTAATTTAAATTTTTCATTAGGTGATACCTTGAAGTTTGGTGTCACTAAATTTCAATTTTTCCTCTCATGTTTGAAGTCAATCATGGTTAAATTTTCATCGATATATCTTAATATCTTTTGTTGGTATTTATATATATATATATTTAATTGATGTTTTCATATATAAATCGAAAGATTTAGAATAAATAAGTTCAAAATGCTAAAAGAATTAATTAGCACAAATATATATATATATATATCAAACACAATATTGTTTGGGTGTTTTAAAATTTTTAAAGGTTTTTTTTCATTTTTCATTTTGAATGCCATTTTTTTTTTTAAATGTGGAAAGGGAGATCGAACCTCTAAGTTTTGAATTTGATAGTACATTCTTTCTACGAATTGAACTATATATATATCGACTATAGCAATTGCGAAGATCATAACTTCGATCTTTAATGAGAAAAGTCATCTCATTTATTGTTGAACTAAGCTTCCTATAAAAATAATATATAAACAAATTTGTTAGTCGATCTTAATTTCTCAGTATTATTATTGCACTTTTAACAGCTCTAACTTTCTTTGTTAACACAAGTCATCTTCGAGTAAGTTATTACGAATATTCATATCCGATGGGTAATTCAAATACTTGTTTGTCTCTTTTTTTTTTTTTAATCAATTTTATGAATGTGCATGTCTAATTCATTGAATTAAAACACATGTTATTCTTATTTTCAATCAATAAAGAAAATATATTTTATTGTCACATCATTATTGAATATGTGAATTTGACGTTTTGGGACCTTCAAACTAAAGTAAAATGATATTTCAAATTTAAATAAAAAATAAGAAAATAAATTATATACCATCGATCAAGAGATTAGATGTATAAATTTATGTGCTACATGTCGTTAAATTCAATAAAGATAAAAAAAATCTATGACTATTTGTTACTAAAAAAAAATTAGCTAAACTTTATGAACCTCAAATGAGGACATATATTCATTAATTATATAGAATAATGGATCACATAACACTACAATAAGCATGGACATTATCTTCACTAAAAAGATGAACAGTGTTGTCACTAACAGTTGAATATAAAGGATCTGGAAAGTATCCATGGACACCTTCATTGAAACCATGCCTATAATAATTATACGTTGATGCATATGTTGATTCGTCGTAGTATTGTGATGCGTACGGGTAGTATTCGTTGTCGTAAGGGAACGGCCATAGCTCGGCTTTTCGTCCTGTTCCTCTCACCACCTTCAACACTTTTCTTTCCTCTACATATCCAGTTACAGTCACCTTCTGTTTGTCCATGTCTATTTCCAAGTTATCTACTCCTGTTTTAGTAACATTGCTGCCTATTAACTTACAAACAAAATTTACCTCATTAAGCTTTTTTATTTTTTTTCGATATAATGTAAAAGAAATATTTTAGCACATCTCGAGCTATATCCATATTTGTGTATCCCACTTAAGTGTACGTTCAATGACTTATTTATATAAAAAAGATATTTTATTCCTTTTGTGATTAAAGGGAATGCATGGAGATAAATAGAATGTAGGTTGCATCCAAGTATTGCCCATAAAATGGAAGTAGTAGAATTACTTGCCTTCTATTTTGGAGATTGCTCTTCGAATCCGGCCTTCACATCCATTGCAATCCATGTGCACTAAAAGCTCTACGATCTGTGAAATCAAAACATATGTGAACGTATTTTAAATAATATGCCATAATTTATCGACTTAATTAAACTTTTGGATTTCAGTGAACGATAATATGACATACCGACATGGCATTGGAGGATTGTTTTCGATAAAATCGTCGCCCAAGCATGATCACGGTGGTCGATACAACAAAAAAGGCTTCTTTGGGTTGAAGAAGTTTAGGTTGAAGGTATAATTGTATGAATATATATATATAGTAAGTTATGGGTGTTCTCGATTCTCTTGTTTCTCTGCATGGAGCTTTGTGTGTGTGTGTATTTATTCTTATTATGGGGTTTGGTTTTTTCATTTTTTCTTTTTTAAAAATCTCATAGGAATAAAATAAAATGGCTCAAATTGGGGTTTGCTTTAATTTGCTCTGTCCATTTGAATAGATACCTCTCCTTCCTCCCTTATCCTTAGCTATGACCTAAAGTTTTCATTTCATTAATAAGGAGAAACCAACATGGGATATGAGAGATATTTATTCTGATTTTGTGAGACAACATTCATTTTTTTGGTTTATTCTTTTTTTTTTTTTAATATATATATATATATATATATATATATATATATATATATATATATGCATAATAATAATGCAATGAGATGTGGCCAAAAAGAAAAAGGATTGGATGTTCCTGTAAATGTGGGTTTCTAAATGGGAAGTTTTAGAGAAAATGATAAAAACAACAATATATAGTTTTCAGAAATTGAAAACTGAGAAAAAAAAAAAAAAAAAAAAAAAAAAA
>QLSR01000065.1:1403799-1463759 GCA_031780015.1 Citrullus colocynthis | reverse complement strand
TTTTTTTAATTCAAAAGTTGACAAAGTAGCAGAAAATATAGCAAAAATTTAAATCCGATTTTTGGTTTTTCTTTATTTTTATGATTTGTTTTACGCTAATTTATATTTCAGCAAATATATCCAATAATAACTTTATATTTCAGTATATCAGTTAATTGATACACATTATATTTGGTATATCAATCAATTGATATACTTAAAGAATATCATGTATACAACTAATATATCATGACTTTAATTATGTTATGGTCGACGTTGTTTATTCGATTATCATAAATATTATTTTATTTTTTTGTTTCCAGTCGATATAGAGTTAATTTCATTTGATTAGTTCAATTTTGATGTCGATGGTATATGCCAAATGCATAAATTTTATCCCGTGATATACCAAATGTAAATTATATTAGTTAATTTGTTTTATTTTTAAATTTTTGATATGATTTTAATGGTATATAAGTTATATTTAATTTCATATATCAATTGTATAACAAATATTTCATATTTTATATATTAATTGATTGATGTACTTGATTTATAAATGAAAAAAAAACATATCAATGTATTGCTGTTGATATACCAAATATGAAATATATCGTTTAGAGTGATACTTAGGCTGTGTTTGGAATGTTTAATTTAAAAAATTAGTCATTTTGAAAAATTCAATTGTTTAGCAACACTCAAAATGCATCAAGCCTTTGACTTAACCATTACAAATCATGGTAGGAATACTAAAGTATTTAAATGAAAATGTATTTTGAAAAAACTTTTTTTTTTTTTCTAAGTCAATCCAAATAGGCCCGACCTTTGATGTTATCGACATTTCAATTATATATTAGTACTACTTCAAAATGAATTGCAAGTAGATTATTGGCATATCAATGGTATATCATAATGAATTGAAAATACAATACTAAGTATTTGGTGTGTGAGCAATTTATCAACACTAATTTAAATTTTATTTAAATTGTAACACAAATATATCAATAATAAATTAGTAGTCATTACAAATTTATTTCATGTATAACTTTAGTGTATCGATACTATTGTATTGGTGTATAAGTAATATATCAGTAATCATTCAAAATTTAATTTCAAATATATCACTCATGATTTGAAAATGCAATGGCACTTCTTGACTGATATATATGATTTAGGAATGATAAATTTAGTATATCCATTTGTATAACTTATATAATTTATGTTTATGTTTAGTATATTAATCAATTGATATACTAAATATAAAGTATATTAGAGGACTGATGTACCAGACTTAAAATATATCAAATATATTAGTGATATACATGGTGATACACCAATAAGGATAAATTTAAAATAATATAAACCGAACATCTACGTTCATGTTTTTTTTTTTTTTTTTTATTTGCAAATTTTGAAAAATCATTGCTAAATTTGTAAATATATATATATATATTTTTTCTATTCTTGGCCGTCATCCTTAAAGATATCATTGGAAAACTTAACGAGAATAGGTTTTTAAGGTTTCTGTCCGCATAGAAAAGATAATATTTTGATATAAATTAAAAATTAAAAAAGGGTGCAGTATGAAAGGGGGTGCGAGGGTGGTCACTAGACAGCTACTTTGATATATACCTTTGCATGAAAACAAAATTACAAATTTAACGTATCTTTATCTATACTTTTCCAATTAGTGTACAATATACTGCAAAGAAATCCATGACTTGTCTACATGGCGACAAAATTGATATTTTTATTTTTCCTAACAAACATGATTGTTACATCTTAGGTTCAGATTCAAAGATTGTTATTTGTAATCCTACACTCAAGGAGTTAAAATATCAACATAGATAATATCATTATTTTTATTTTTTTGTGTGTTTTTCGCAAAAATAATAACATGGTAAGATCTGTATTCTTAGACAATAACAATATAGTTCAACCATAATTGATTTGTATTTCTTCATTTGACCTTAGATCACTGATGCAAATCTCAATATTTTGTTATACTAAAAAAAAAAAAAATCTATATTCCTAAATAAAGTTCCAAGCAATTATTTTAAATAAATAAGACTATTTACAAATGTAGCAAAATATTACTGTCTATCTATGATAGATAACAAAAACACTGATAGACTACTATCATCTATCACTGATAGACCGTGAAATTTTGTTATATTTGTAAATATTTTCAGCAGTTTTGCTATTTAAAACAATTACCTTATATATATATATATATATATATATATATATATATATATATATATAAATAACTAAAACACATGCATCGCCTTTTTTATTTAAAATGAAGCACAGGACAACTAACATATAACGTGTTAGTGATCCAGAAGTCTGTAATTCAAATTCTCCAACTCTATTGTACGAAATAGAAAAGACCTAGTTGGTTCCATCTCCATCTGAAGTATAATATAAATCTCCGAAGAGAGCGTATAATTTTTCATTCCACCAACCAAAATGATATCCCTCACTCTAATCTGGTATTTTACTTCCATCCATTTGTTCCTTCTACTTTCCATGCCAGCAAATTTCGCACTAGAAATCAAATGCTTGGAAAGTGAAAGACAAGCCCTGTTATCCTTCAAGCAAAGCCTCGTAGATAGATATGATACTCTCTCTTCTTGGAGAACACAAGCCAAAGCCAAAGCCAATGCCAATGCCAATGCCAATGATGATTGTTGCAATTGGAGAGGCGTTGGTTGTAGCAACAAAACAGGTGGTGATCATCATATCATTAGGCTTGATCTTCACAATAAAGGTTTGATGGGTGAGGTTGGTTCTTCCTTGACTCAATTGTCACACCTCACCTACTTAGATCTTAGTTATAATGAGTTTAATCAAATTTCGCTTCAGGATATTGCTTCTCTTATCAATTTGAATTACCTCAACCTGTCCAATAACAAGTTTTCAAGTGTTGTCATTCCTTCCCATCTTGGAAATCTTTCAAACTTGTTGGTTCTTGATCTTGGATCAAATGGGTGGTTATGTGATAATCTTAGTTGGCTCTCACGTCTTTCTTCTTTAAAACATCTCGATTTGAGTTCAACTGACCTTCATAATGCCCATGATTGGGTAGATATCATTAACAAACTTACTCTTTTACAAAGTTTGTCCTTGAGCAATTCTACCCTTCCCCAACCTATTCTATCACCTTATGATACAAATGCCAATTTCTCTAAATTTCTAGTTAAATTGAACCTCTCTCTCAATTATGATTTCAATTCCTCAATAATTGATTCTTGGTTGATCAACTTTAGTAATAGTCTCACTCATTTAGATCTTGCATACAACAATTTGCAAGGCTTTAACATGGATGGTTTTGGAAATATGACTTCTCTTATCCTCCTTAATCTTCATTCCACTAAGGTTGATTTTCATTCTTCTACGTTGTTTGACAATCTTTGTAATTTGAATTCGTTAGAGGTTTTATATCTTGGGTCAAACAACTTCTCTGGATCTTTGCCAAACTTTAGTTTGCTGTTTCAATCCTTGAAAGAGTTGGATTTATCTAACAACAAGTTGAGTGGAACTATTCCTCAAAGTTTGGGACAATTATCCAACTTAGAGTATTTGAATCTTCAGTCTAATTTATTGGAGGGTGAAGTTTCTGAAGTTCATTTCTCAAAACTTAAAAATTTAAAAGTTTTGGATCTATCTGGCAACTTGTTGAGATTAAACTTCAACTCAGCTTGGGTTCCTCCATTTCAACTGCAATCAATAACTTTGAGAAATTGCACATTGGGCCCACAGTTTCCCAGATGGCTTCAAACTCAAGATTTCTGTATCCTTGATATTTCAGAAACCGGAATTTCAGACAAGATTCCCAGATGGTTTTGGAATAACTTGTCCCCAAACTTATTGTTTCTTGATGTTTCCTTCAATAATATCAAAGGGGAAGTCCCAAATTTATCCTTGAAGTTCAAAAAGAAGCCTGTGATCATTTTGGGAGTGAACGAATTTGAGGGTAGAATTCCACCCTTTCTTTTTGGAGCACAAAATCTTGACCTTTCAAGAAATGGTTTTTCTGACATATCTAGTTTGTGTGAAGTCACCTACTCATCACCTTTATATCTCTTGGATATTTGCGGAAACCAAATATCTGGCCAACTCCCTAATTGTTGGAACCGTATGCTGAATTTATCATCTTTAAGTTTGGCCTATAATTATTTTTCTGGAGAAATTCCGCATTCTTTGGGTAATCTCACCACACTGAAATCTCTAAATTTGCGAGAGAATTATTTCTCTGGGGAGTTTCCTTCTTGGTTCAACTTCACAGATTTGATCATCTTCGACGCAGCCCACAACAATTTGTCCGGAAACTTACCATCCTGGATCGGATCAAGGTTGCCAAATTTGGTTCGTTTGATTCTGAAGTCAAATCACTTTCATGGAAACTTACCTTCAAGTCTTTGCAACCTGAGAAGGATTGAGGTATTGGACATTTCGCTCAATTATAATATTTCAGGAACCATACCAACTTGCATCTATAATTTTGATGTCTTGACAAAAACGTTCAATCCATCAACTGTTCCTGATTACATGAGAGATTTGGTCATGATGTGGAAAGGCAAAGAGAATCTCATTCATGGTAGAAATTTACAGCTTCAAAGGAGTATTGACCTGTCTACCAATCGTCTGAGGGGAGAAATTCCTAACAAAATCACACAGCTTGTCGGTTTGATTTCTTTGAATCTCTCAAGGAATGAATTAACAGGTCAAATTCCTTACAACATTGATCAACTTCAATCGTTGGATTTTCTGGATCTATCAAGAAATAATTTGTCTGGGCCAATTCCATCTGGTATTTCTCAAATACCCAGATTGAGTGTGTTGGACCTGTCCTACAATAACCTTTCAGGAAATATTCCCACTGGAACTCAACTTCAAAGCTTCCCAGTTTCTTCCTATGAAGGCAACCCTTATCTTTGTGGAGATCCACTTAAGAAGTGCGAGGTGAGCAACAACAATAATATTGATGTTGAGAATAATAATGAAAATGACAAGGCCGATCAAGACAAACTCATAATGCCAGATCTGCTCATTCCCATTTCTTCTGGATTTATAATTGGCTTCTGGGGAATCTTTGGTAGTCTTCTCTTTAAGAGATGGAGACATACGTACTTCAAGCTTTTAAGCAATATAATTGAGAAAGTTTTGTGCAGCAATTAAAACCAGGTATTTTCTCTCCATTTACAATTCATGAAGAATTTTTTTTTCTTTTTTTCTTTTTATATGCCTAATTAATATTTGAAATATTCTTCTTTTTTGTTAGGCACGCTATGGAGACGTGTACATGTTTTCAAGCGTGGAAGTTATTCAGGTCTTTTTTAGCTGAAGTCAATGGAGCCACTTAGTGTAATGGTCTGCAAGTTTCTGTAGGTTCTTCGTATTATTCAGCTTGTATTCACCTTCAGCTGTAATAGTCTCTCTCTCTTTTTCTTTTTTTTTTTTTTTTTTTTTCCTTTTTTCTTTTTTTTTTTTTTTTTGTTTTTTTTTATTTTTTTTTGTTTTTTTTTATTTTTTTTTGTTTTTTTTTATTTTTTTTTGTTTTTTTTTATTTTTTTTTGTTTTTTTTTATTTTTTTTTGTTTTTTTTTAATTATAAATTATTTTTCCGTTTTTTTAATACAATTTTTTTGTTTTAAAAAAAAACCTTTCGTTTTTAAAATCCTCCCTTTTTTTTTTTTTTTTTTTTTTTTTTTTTTTTTCCTTTTTCCTTTATTTCTTTGAAAATGTTATATATTAGGAAGCATAAGTCCTCTTTCATTTTATTAATGAAAACTTCCTTTTCAGAAAAATAAGGGAACAACAAGAAGCACATTGTTTGGCAATGGACTTCCCCATCTTGATTAATGGAAGTTATTAAGAAAGATTTGATTCAATCTAAACATAGCTTAGCTTAACTGGGTTAAGATTGTTATAGACAAACGTAAATCAAGAGGCATGCCCTTCAAATGATGACGTTATATATATGTATGTATGTATATTACTTTTCAAACATGTTCTATTTTTTTGAATATTTGATAAGTTTTTGTTAAATTGAAGTTTCATTTTAGAGAAATAAAGAGAGTTCTAATGCTTAAAAGAGGAAAAACGTATTTGGGTGTTTATTTAGAGAATGTCAAACAAATTCTTATTTATTATGTATAATAAATATTAGATCTGAAATTTTCACTATAAAAAAACTCTTATCATTCTCTCAAAATACACCAACAAATACTCAACATATATCTCTCTTATTTTTCTCATTAGCTCTTTTAAGAAGGGTATTCTTAGTTGTAGAGCTTTGAACTCAACCATTCAGTGTAGAGTGGTTTGAGCTACACAACATTTCAGTTGGGTTATTGTATCCTAGAGGGGACATGCCAAAAAATATTTGTTGCACTGGTGGTTGATATAAAGAAATTTCTACTACCACTAAACCTATGATGGTTTGTTGCTGCTATCTGTTATAAGGTAGGAAAACAGAGAATCCTATTTTGAAATTTTGGTTGAAACACATATACGCCAATTTTATGACATAGCACAGTCTGCACCACAGGGGTGGTTACGGCATCATGTTTTAACTAATCTCCTAGCTTTATGGTTTTGCCCTGCTTTCCATATCTGAGTGAAGTTTTTTCTTGTCAAATCAATGCATGTAATTGGCTCATTATTTCTCCATTTCCCTTCTATACAAGGGTATGTTAAGAGTTGGATAAAGACCATAAGAAAATTCATCACACCTTGCTCTTTCCTCTCGTTTTTGTTGCTCATCTCCTAAGGAACTGCATTTTTGACATTCAAATTTTCCTACCACCAAAACTGATCCAATTCCTGCAACAAACACACCCCATTCATAGGCACTGGGTGATCTCTTGATCTCTTGGAAATTTTCTAAGAAGCATGTTAGTGAGGACAAAACATCCTAAAAGGACCCATGTTGGTTTGTGAGAATAGTCCACTAGTCTTCACCCTTCAAAGTATTCAAGACGAGCAAGAATGATGTTTCCTAGTCGCAGGGCCATCAATTGTCGAATATGGGTTCCAAATAACTCTAACTTGGCATAATCATTCGCATCTTAGTCCAAGCACTTTCAGGTTGTGCATTACTAGGCCAAGTCGAAAGAAGAAGTGGCTAGAATTCATTTTTTTTACGTCATATAACTTCTCACATTTTTAAACGCGACTTCTAAAATTTATTATAAATTGACGAGTTTAGGACACAATTTACCAGTTAGTAGCCTTCAGCCACAGCATACGTTCAATGACACTATCCATGGCTCTGATTTGGTATTTTGCTTCCATCCATCTCATCTTTTTGCTTTCTATACCAAAAAATGTTGCCCACCTTCAATTTAATGCATCTGTCCAAGAGAAAACGAGGTGTATGAAGAAGGAAAGAGTAGCACTTTTATCCTGCAAGCAAAAACTGGTGGATGAATTTGATATACTTTCTCCTTGGGAAACAGATGTCAATTGTGATTGTTGCAATTGGAGAGGTGTTGAATGCACCAACACTACTACCACTCATCATCATATCATTCGACTTGATCTTCATGGCTCATATAATAATGAAAGGCATTTGATGGGTGAGGTTGGTTCTTCCTTGACTCAATTGTCACACCTCAACTACTTAGATCTTAGCTCTAATCTGTTTGATCGAATAGTGTGTGAGGATATTGCTTCTCTTATAGATCTGATTTATCTCAACTTATCTCATAATAACTTTGCTACTCTCGTTCCTCCTCATCTTGCTTGGGAACCTTTCAAAATTGTCTGTTCTTGATCTTGGTTCAAATTATTGGCTAAATCATGACTTTAAATGGTTGATCTCAACTACTTTTTCATCCTTAAAATATCTTGACTTGAGTCAGGTTGACTTTCATGTTGCCATTGATTGGGCAATTGCCATTAACAAACTTCCAGGGTTACAAAGTTTGTTTTCAAGCCATTGTGACCTTCCAACCCCTATTCTATCATCTCATCATTCAAACATCAATTTCTCAAGATTTCTAATTGAGTTGGACCTCTCTTGGAATCATATTGATTTCACTTCCTCAAATTATTATTCATGGATGATCACTTGACCAATCTTGTTCATTTGAATCTTGGATACAACAATCTACAGGGTTTGAACTTCGATGAATTTGAAAATATGATTTCACTTGAATTTCTTGATCTAACTTCCACTCAAGTTAATTTTCATTCTCTCAAGTCCTTTGGAAGTCTTTGCAATTTAAAATCATTATACTTATCTGAAAATAATATAGGAGGATTTTCTCAAAGCTTATCCACCATGTGTACTTCACTCATTTGAGTTTCTATATCCATCAAATAACATGAGTGGATTCTTGCCAAACTTTACTATCCTTCCTTCTTTACAAGAATTAGACTTATCTAAAAACATGTTGAGTGGAACCATTCCCCAAAATTTGGGACAATTATCAAAACTGGAGTATTTAAATCTGGATCGGAATTTATTGGAAGGTGAAGTTTCTAAAACTCATTTTGTAAAGCTTACACATTTAAAATATTTGGATCTATCCAATAATCCTAATTTGAATTTAAACTTCAAGTCTGATTGGGTTCCTCCTTTTCAATTGGAGTGGATCTTTTCAAGATATTGTAAGATGGGCCCTCTTTTTCCCGGGTGGCTTCAAACTCAAAATATATCTTTTATGATTGATCATTCCTCATTGGTTTTGGACCACCTTGTTCCCAAACCTTCTATTTCTGGATCTTTCCGATATTAAAATCATGGCTGAAATTCCTGACTTGTCAGTAAAGTTCCAAAGAATGAATTATATCAATTTAGACTCAAACAAATTTGTGGAGCAAATTCCCGCCTTTCTTTTTCAATCATATTCCCTCAAGACTTTCAAATAATAATTTTTCCGAATTAACTTGCTTCTGTCAAATTGTCACCTCTCCTTTACTGGAATTGGATCTCTCTACCAACCAATTATCAGGACAACTTCCTAATTGTTGGGACTCCATGGACCATTTACTCCGATTAAACTTGTCCAATAATTACTTTTCCGGACATCTTCCACACTCTATGACTAATCTCAGTAGTTTGGAAGCCTTAATTTTACGCAACAATCAATTATCTAGGGGGTTGGATTGTTTGTCCAACTTGACATCTTTGAAAGTCATTGATGCAATGGATAACGATTTATTTGGAGCAATACCATCGTGGATTGGATCAAAGATGCCTAATTTGAAGTCAAACAACTTTCATGGAAATTTGCCTTCAAGTATTTGCAACCTCAAAAAGATTAGAGTATTGGACATTTCATCCAATAATGTTTCTGGAAGCCTACCAACCTGCATTCATAATTTCCAAGCCTTCAAACAAACATTTAACACAATTGATGATTTTGACTACGACTATCCTGCTGTGGGAATCCTGTCCAAAATCATTATTAGGGAAGATTTGATAATGGTGTTGGAAGGTCAAGAGAAACTCATCACAGGAGAAGTATGAAGACTTGAAAGAAGTATTGATCTATCTTGCAATCATTTGACTGGAAAAATACCTGAGGAAATCACCGAGCTTTTTGATTTGATTACTTTGAATCTGTCCATCAACAAATTAAGAGATCCAATTCCTGGTAACATGGGCCAACTTCAATCATTGAAGTTTCTGGATCTATCAAGAAATCGGCTATACGGTCCAATTCCAACTACTCTTTCTGAAATATCAAGGTTGGCAGCATTGAATTTATCGTACAACAACCTTTCGGGAAAAATTCCCACAAGCACTCAGCTTCAAAGCTTCCCAAATTCTTCTTATGAAGGCAACCCTTATCTTTATGGAGATCCATTGAGAAAATGCTTTGATGAAATCCCTCCAGAGCCAATCATCAACAATAATAATGTTGATGTTGATGATGAAAATGAAAATGAAAATGAAAATGAAGACAGCTGGTTCGTAGTACGTGAGTTTGTTATCAGCATGGCATTTGGATATATTGTCGGTTTCTGGGGAATATTTGGTAGTTTGGTACTCCATAGGAGATGGACACACGCGTACTTCAAATTTTTAAGGAATGCAATCCATTAAAATCAGGTAAATGTTCCGTTCTTTATGATTAAAGCCATGTTTTGTTTTTTTTTAAAAAGATATCGAAATGGATGTTGTTTAGTGTTTGAATGGTTGGTTTTTTTTTTTTTTTTTTTTTTTGTGGGCAAAAGCACCTCGAAGATTTTTTTTGGCAAGTTTTTGGGCTCTCTGGTGGATGAATAATTATATTTTGGATGTGTGGCAAAATTGTTTAATTAAATTTTTTTTTTTTTTTTTTTTTTTGTGGGCAAAAGCACCTCGAAGATTTTTTTTGGCAAGTTTTTGGGCTCTCTGGTGGATGAATAATTATATTTTGGATGTGTGGCAAAATTGTTTAATTAAATTTTTTTTTTTTTTTTTTTTTTTGTGGGCAAAAGCACCTCGAAGATTTTTTTTGGCAAGTTTTTGGGCTCTCTGGTGGATGAATAATTATATTTTGGATGTGTGGCAAAATTGTTTAATTAAATTTTTTTTTTTTTTTTTTTTTTTCTTGTGTAGGCAAAAGCACCTCGAAGATATATTTAGGCAAGTGTATGAGCTCTCTAGTGGATGAATAATTATACTTTGGATGTGTAGCAGAACTGTTTAACTAGAATTTTTCTTTTCTTTTTATTTTTAAGGTTACATAGAAGGCTGAAGAAGCTAAGTCTAGTATGATCCATCAGAGCTATATGGAGGTCTTTTGAAGGAGAATCCCAAACCCAAGACAATGAGAAAGATTTAGTTGCTTCAATTGGTGCCCATTCTTCAAACACAAGGAATAGTCGAAGGAAAGTAGGTCTCTACAATATGTTCTACAACGGCCACCTCTCTATCTTTCTCTCTCTAGTTACAAATACCTAAAGGAAAACTTGGCTTTCCATGCATATATATATATGTATATATTCTCAGTCATCCATAATAATAATAATAATAAATAAATAAATAAACCTTCCAATCTCATTTTTATTTTCCTTTGGTCTACTTTCTGTCTCTGACGGTTATTGTATCTCTGATGTTACTTATCATTTCGTTAATAAAAGTTATGTTTCCTATTAAAAAAGATATAAAAAAATAAAAAAGAAACAAACACACACACAAAACTACCGCATGTGTATCAAACATCATAACATTATCTATTCTGATGAGCTTTTCAACCTTTAATGATAAATTTCCCAAAGGTTTTTATTAAGTGACCTTAGATTAAATAACGGGATATTTGTACGGATAAACCTAGTTCAAATTATTGCCAAACCTAGTTCAAATTTAGGTCATGGGTAAAAATAATAATAATAATAATAATAATAATCAGAAGTAAAAGGAACTTAATAGACTCCCAAAAGTAATAAAGAATATTACCCCCAAATTGATTTCTTTAAAACTCTGTAATTCGCATGGATGAGAACAGTAGCAGTTGTCCTACTCTTCTAACAAATAAAAGAGTAGAATTGTTGTAGTATATTTTAGATTAATCTTTGGTACAAGAATGAAATTAATAATTATATGAGCTACAACCAACCTAATTCACAAACTTAAAAAATTAATGTACAAACATGATTGTGGTGTAAAGATTACAATAAGCCCCAATTAAACAAAGACCTCACTTTGCCGAAGGTCTTCCTTTGGCCCATTTTGGCATTCGTCCATAACAGCTAAACTTAACATTTCAGTGCAGAACTAATCGTCTTCAATGCAACCACAAAGCTTGATTCACAAGCAACAATAGGGCAAAATCAAATCAATGAAGCCTGAAATAGAATATTATGCCCAGGTTTCCAATACTGACGACTGACGTCCTTTCATTGCATGATAATGCCACGGATACCATCGGACTAGAAATATACTAGAGACTCATTTAACTTCCATCTTATTTCATAACTTTTATGTCCCTTTCACAAGACATTATTTAAGATCAGTTAACGTAATGCTCCCCAATAGGTTAATAACAATGTTGTTCTATGACTCACATAACTGTCAAAATTTCTTCCCACCACAACTAAAACAGTAACACTTGCGTCGAAGGTACACAAATCAGTAAATATGATAGGTCAGATTTGTAAGGTAAGAATGTAGAATAGAATGAAATTAAAACCAAGCCAGTAAAAACTTATTACCTTGTGGTAATATGTAATGGCTGCAGTAAAAAATCCTGCATACAAGGACAAAGGGAATTTTATTTTAAGAAATTTAGAAACAAAATTAGCCATGCTTAAACCAGATACTCTTGAGTTCGAAACGTATGGCTGGCATGGCCGTGAATAACCTGCCAGGTAAGGTACCGTTCTAGGGATTTTAATCCTCCAAACCACCGAAAAGCCCGACACATCTAACGAAAAAGGATCAACCAAACATTGAAAGAAAGACTTGCACGAGAACCCTTCCAAAGGATTGGGGCTTGGGAATCCAAAATTTGACATTCTTTCTCCTAATTCTAAGGTCAACCAAATTGGTACTAAGCCGAGAATTAGAGCATTAACATAAAATATGTTCCATATTACCATTACAGTTTATATATACCAACTATTTGAGAAGAAAACCTTAACCAAATTAGCAACTATGCAAGAATGAGAATCCTCTCCTGTTGAAGATAGAGGTGTGATGGGAGAATATATTTTCTTCATGAAAGTTTCTCAAGAGATAATATGGTTCAGTTCAGGGGTGTGAAAATTGGTGACCTAGACCTGAGCCCAGTTGCCCATTTTCTAACCCAAATCCCCCCTTTCCTATTTTGGCAACTATAAAAATAATAATACTTCAGTTTGCATTTGTTGCACACCTCTACTACCACCGCTAGTGACAAAAACCTCAGTACGAAATATAATTCCTAGAAAAATATTCAGGATTTCTTCGAGAAGCCCTTTCACAGGACAGAATATTGGGGAATAGTCTGGAAAGAACAATTCAAATGAAAAAAATTAGGCCAATGATAGGCAGATAAAATATATCTCATAGTTCTTTAAATAAAATTTACAACCATACTTTAATTTTCAGTACAAATGGGCAAGATTAACCACAGTACCTTCCCACATTTCACTCAAGGGAGATGGAATGCAGGCCAAAATTTTCTCAACCACCATTTTGCTTTATTGTACCTGAGGATAAAATAGAACACTTATATGATGAAAATGGAAAAAAGTAATAAATTAAATCAATAGCACAAACCCACAATCTCTCGTGCTATAAATTAGAAATCAAAAATTTTCATCCATGATTAACAACTCTACACGCAACAACCCCTTTTTTTTTATAAAGAATCAAACTTTCATTGAGAAAAAATGAAAGAATATAATAAAAGGACATTTCCTAAATGTAAGACGACATGAAACAAGAGTAGAAAGCGAGGGCTATCCTAAATTTAAGCATTGGTATCTAAAATCATTTTACATGAAACAAGACTACACATAGGAACTGTCCTAAATTTAAGATTTGGCATCTAATTATTAGAACTTCAACAAAGATAAACTTCACATGTCACACCCTGACCCAAGTTACTCTACCAAATCTAGGATATGGTATGACGACATAAATATATTCCAATTTAACTATGAAATCCATTGTCAAACTCTAAAAACATTTTTAAAAAATAGTGGCTAGCAAATACTTTCTTTAAATCAAAACCCATAAAATATTTGGCAGAATTTTCCTTGAACATTGGATAAATCACCTGAAAAGAAACACAGTCCCAAATAACTTGTTTCACATTCCAAGTTCCAACTCCACAATTGAGTATGTTTAATCGCATACATCTCATTAATCAGTTCAAAATTCGACAACCACAACATAGTCATAAACCAACAATGGAGAAGCATTAAAGTTTTATAATCTACATGGTAAACATCATCAAAAGTAATGCTAGCCCCTTTAGTTTCAAAGATAAACAAATTTTAAAATATTTACAATGTAAAATGAAACATAACATGCAAAAGATTGGTGGTAGTTCTCAACCTCAGTAGGCCCATTGTATACTCTCGTGCTACCTGGTAGAAAAATTTAAGGAAAATAATGGGCTAAAAAACCTAGCGAGTGGTATGATTTCATAAGAAAATAATTTTAAATGAAAGATTTCACATTCTCATTGCAAATTTAAAACTTTGTAAATCAACATAAATCATGAGCAACTTCACAACTCAAGATAATTAAAAAAACATAAATTTCGTAAAAGTAGTTTTGAAAACATAGCAACAAGTAGGTAAAAACCGTCACCAAAATATGTACCCAAATCTTTGTCATACTAGCGTAGAGTAATCTCAATACGCACAGCAGAGCAATCTTTGTCATGCAAGCCTAGAGTAATCTCAATACGCACAACAGAGCAATGTTTGTCATATTATGCATCGACATCGAGTAATCTCCAGACATATAGCAGAGTAAATCTTTATCATACTATGTACTGAGTAATCTCTAGGTATATAGCAAAGCAATCTACATCATACTATATATCAAGTACTCTCAAGGTGCATAACAGAGCAAATTTTTGTGATAGTGCACGCAGAGCAGCCCCAAAAGGGCAAAGCACCACGACACACAATCCAAAGCCATATATGTGTCAAAGTGGGGTCCCAAAGACCAATATCTCTCTCTCTCTAGTATACTACAGAAACACATTCACGTAGCATACAAGTAATCACAATGGGTACAAAAATCTAGTGGTTTGAAAACTACTTCCAACATAAAACTCTACATTCTCAAACATTCTAGTTCATACTTTTTCTCTTTGAACACATTTCAATCAAAGCTCAACGATTGATCTTTCAAACTTGTAAAATATCATTTTCATTCCTCAACAAAGTAATATATTTCAAAATTCTCAAATAGTCGTAAAACATCTAAAACAATTTTAAAACCACAATTTCTACTAAAATCATGAACTTTCTAAAAAATCTATTGCTGCTTTAGAAACCTTGTAACTTTTCTACGTCATACATAATATACACAGGTAGTTTTCTTGAAACACCATAAAACATAGCTAAATAAAGTAAAAACATTTGGTAAAAATAAACCACTCACAACATTATAGAAGCAAGGATTCCAAGTCGTGATTAGCCATCCCAATCTTCGTTCCTCTGATAATTAATTTGAACTTAGCATGATTACTTTCTTAGTTTTCAATTAAAACGTCATGCTCATTAATTCCAAGATCGAAAGCTAACATCCATCATGCAATTAATTTCACTAACTCCCCGATTTTACCATTCATCTTCTTCTTCCTTTTTCTATCTACAAGGTTTTGCTCGTTTCCTTCGTTTCCCTTTCTCTTCTTCCATTCCAACAACTATCCGAATCTTCATATAAAAAATTCCCATCTCCATCTCATTAAACCAAAGACATAGAACCAACATTTTTTTGTTTCCTCTATTCCAATCCAACACTTCTCTTCTTTATAATCTTTTTCACATAAACTTCAAGAAATAACATAGCACAAGCAAACTAATATTTTCTCTCCCTAAGCCTCATCTAATTTCTTTACTTTTGTTTCAAGATAAATCCATAGATATCAGCCTCAAAAAATTTAGATCTCTACTTCCTTTAACTTCTTTAACTTGAGCCAACCCCAAATAAGAATTCACACAAGATCAAGAAAATTTCTTGAACCATAGGAAGAAACCCAAAAGAAATTTTGGGACCTAATGAATGAAACCCATAAAACTGACCTAAAGCTTTTCATCTTTCCAACTTCTCAAAATAAAAATGACTTGCCAAGTTAATTTCTTGCTTAAGAGTTTCATCGAATCATTTCCAGTACCAAGCACGACGTTTCCGATGATTTACATGAAACAAAACTGCAAGCAGGGACTGTCTTAAATTTAAGGATTGGCATTTAATTATTAGAACTTCAACAAAGATAAACTTAAAAATTGAGAATAAAAAAGAAAAAGGTAGAAGGGTAGAAGTATTCAATAGAAACCACTTTCAGCAGAATATCTTTTCTCATTTTCAATTCCTCCTTGTTTAAGGTGTTCCAAATCGCTCATTCAACGTATTCCTAATTGAAAAAGTCCCACAGGCTTTGTGCCTAGTTGTAACCTTCCAAATGATTTCCTATTTTTAGAAGTTTCCTCTCTCGTCTGCAAAGACTGAAATTTCAAAAAGCAATTGCCATTATCATTTTTAAGAAACTTGACCAAATTCAATGGTCTTAACTATACACTTACTTATATCTGCGGCGTGCCTAGGTCTAGGAGAAGACGTGTTATAAAGTCAATATTCTTTAATCCTTCTTACTCCTGATTAAACAATCAACAATCTATTGATGGAGTACAAAGATTGTGGGAACATGGATTAAATACACTGTCTACAACTTAAAAATCAGAATACAACCACCACGGTAACTAACGTATCTCAAAGGGTATGTTTTATTTTTATGCAAACTTTTTGAAGGACTTGAGAAAATTACCGAGACTTGAATACGTAAAACTTCATGATCATATACAAGTAAAATATATAGAAGTTACTTGGTTTCTCATGATCTGCACTATTTTGTACTGAAATCACAATATACATAAAAACAAACCACTATCTGAGCCAGGAAGCAAAACTTCAAACAAAATTATTGTGTGAAAAATGCAGAAATATAAAGAATAAAGAAAGAAAAATATAGATAGTCCTTCATGTCATAAGCAACAACTCCATGCTCATTATAAACAAGAGGATCTGATGGACAAATTGTCTTTGCCTGCACAAAAATGAAAAAACTGAACAAGAAAAAGCCATTCAGATATTGACACTCACAGACAAGAGACAACAACAAATGAATAAGAAAGTGATTCAATAATCTTTAATCCGTAAGAAGTAATGAAAGGAAGACTAAAGAACGGGGGCAATCAAGAACGTACGGATTCAAAACATGAATAGAATGTGAGCCGATAGTTAAAATCAATGTTGTTATATTTGCATGATCCTACTTCATCATTCTTAAAGCATTTCAAACTAGATTTCATGATGCAAACATTCTTATCTTAGGATTCTGCATCATATAATACGGGGCCTAAAAATGATGTAAGAGAATAATAGCAAAGGTGCAAACCATGGTATTAAATATTCTTCGACATGTCAAGATTTCTATGTTTCCATAGGTTCGACATCGACATGAGGGGTGAATCGATATTTCCATTATATCATAAAAAATCTACAAAAAATAAAAATAAGCAACAAAATGTCACTAATGTAAATATAATATAAATAATACACTTGTAAAAACAATAAAATGTTTATGTACTAATTTAAATTTTAAAAAAAAAATTCCATAAATATCCATCGAAATTTCAGAAAAATTAAGGTCTTGATATTTCCGTCGACATCAAAATTTTAAACCAGATATGAATCTATCTGATTCAGAGAGGAAGAACTTGCATCAGTATCTCAATTTCAATTCAAACATGGGTTCAATTTGCCCTCCATGTTCTGATAGATATTTACCATCCAAACTAAGTTCCATCTTTCTCCAGTTGAAGCATTGAGCAATTAAGAGAATATCAAGATTCCACCTGTAGAAGGGAATTTCATGAAATAAGAGAACTAGCCAATGAACAACTTCCTACAACTTTTACAAAATGATAATAATCAAATTTTCTATCATTCATCGTTTAAAATTTTAAACAGATGATAAAGGTATTGCTTAATAACATAAATAATTTCAAACCATACGCTACCAATTTTTCTTTAAAAAAACATAAAATAACTAGAGAATAACAAAATTAATTACCCTAGAAACAATTGAGCACCAGTCCGATAGGCAGACATGGCTTGAACACCCTCTTCTTGAGCTCCACAAGCGTTACCATAACCTATCAAAGCAGGTGTAGATGTTCCATCCAGAGTTGTAACTTTGCTGTAGAATATCATAATAGATATCAGAAAAGGTTTTTCATATTGGAAATATCAAACTCCTTATTACTAATAAGGTTTATAAGATAACACAAGAGATATGAGTTGACTCAGAAATGCCCGACCAAATAAAACTTGTTGCAAAAGATACATTTGAACTCATAGATTGAGGAAAGAATGAGTTATCCCATCGGGAAGAGAGAAAACATCCTCGGGTATTAACAGGAAAGAAAGAAGGAGGGGGGAAAAAGGCACTTGGCGAACGTTGAGGAGCGGCAGCGTTGTAGTGGCCTGACGTAGCCTGAGATTCTCCCGGCTGTCGCCGGAGAACGCTGGAAAGGAGGAAGAGGTTCGTCGCCCACGGAATCAGTCGCATTCGCGGTTCTGGTTGCCGTCGAGAATACCCGCCGCCGTTCGCAAAAGAGGGAGTGGCGTCGCAGCCTTAGGGTCTCACTCTGATTTTCATTATTTTCTTCCTGAATGGTAGGAGGGACCCTCCAAGAAAGGTTTTCCTCTTTTGCAGTACAACGACTGCAAGTTGGAGGATCGAACCCATTAGGCTAAGCTCACACTTTTAGATTGATGTTTTCAGGTTCAATTATGTATCGGGTAAAAATTTGAAAATAGGGCTCACAATTTGTATGGCTTGGAGCACTTAATACGAAAATAGTTTTAAAAAACAAAATTTGAATTACCTACCAAAAGTTTGAACTAAGTGAATCAAAAACATTTGTTGATTATCAAATAGACCCTAACTTTTTATACGTTTACATTTGATTTTAAATTCAAAATTTTATAATACAAAATTATATTAAAAATATAAAAAAGTTAATCCGTATAGTATTTCATGCTATACGCTTAATTCATTATTGTGAAATGAAAATATGAATGGTAAATTATATAATGATACGAATCAAGACCATTGAGTGGCTATTAATAAACTTTTGTTATCTTTATGTTAGTGTTTGAAATACATTTTCAAATGTTTAATTTAAAAATAAGTTATTTTGAAAGAAATTGGAGTTTGCAACCACTCAAAATAATTCTTTAAGTGCATTTTAATCAATTTTTATCAAAAGTGTTTAAATAAAAATGAATTTTTTTAAAAACATTTTTTTCTCAAATCAATCCAAACAGACCCTTAAATAATTTCTATCTTTTAAGGGTTAAATTTATGTCTGGGTAATTATGGTGTTGCAATTAATGAAGATGTATTAAAGATGAGATTGAGAAGAGAACTTATTTAATGCTTTATTTTTTTCTTTTTTCTTCTTCACATTAAATATATTAGAATCTCTACAAGGCTATATAAAGTATATAAAGTCTTCTATCCTTTAAAGTGTAATCAAAATCATTTGATGAATGAAATTTGAGATCTCATATTGGAGACTTTTCCCCTACAAATATGTGTGATAGAATGCATGGAAGCCATTCAATTTAACTTCGATCAAGTTTGGTTGAGATTTCCAAATCTTACTTCTACATCTTCGTTCTAAAAGATAATCAAATTCTAGTATTTTTCTCTTGGTTGATCTAAATTAGTATATGAAGGTGTTAATTTCTTAAATTCAAAGGTTCTTGTTCCAACAAAAGATTGGATATTTGGGTTGAGAGTTAAGATTGTTTTATCATATAATATTGAAGATAATAGTTATACAGATATTTTAACAGAAAACACGTTCATAAATTGATTTGTAATAGATTGAATTCAAACTAATATTTAGTGAGTAACTATAACTAATTTTGTGATTTATAATATATTTATCAAATACATTTTGAATAATGGTTTAAATTAGGATTCAATTTATTAATCTACACATACAAATGTGTTCATTAAATTTTTTGTTCTCAAAATTGTCTATCAAACTCCTATAAATTGTCTATTACTGATGATGACATAATAATGTAAGGCCAGAAATACTAATTTGATAACCAAATCGAAGAACAACCCAGAGACGTTGTTCGACTATTGTTAGAAAAATCTTCCATGCACGACTTTAATAATGACCAAAGGTCATGCACCCATAAAAACCAAGAACTATGAAAAATCAAATACTTAAAAAAGTTGAAGAAGAAAAGAGAATAGTCCAAAGAATGTTTTATGAGAGAAACACGTTTTTGAGCAAAAATGATAGAAGAGTGATAGTCAAATTCTTTTTAGGGTGAAATTTATTAAAGTTATTGGTGTATGGAAGGTTGGAGAACAATAAATCAATTGTCTTAAATTTCTAATGTTACTTTCTTCTTATTTTACGTTCATGTCCTAATACTAACATTTAACAAGTAATGTCAATGCGAATTTAGCTCAGTACTCTTTTTGACAATTTGTTATTGTAGTTTCTCTTGGTCCTTCATGGTTAAGGTTGAATCCGAGATTCAAATAAAAATTTAACTTCTTCACATTGCACATCCCAAATCATCAAATTTTTTAGGCTTTCTTGATAGAATCTTGACTAGGAAGAAGACCGAGATTGTATGTAATCTTTCCCAAATATTATATAATCTTTTACAAATTTCATATTCGCAATCCAACTTAGCATACCTGCATCCCAATTCCGTTGATGCCAAGGGAATCAATATTACATGTTGAAAATGCATTGTAGACAGGTTATGCATTGGAACCTGCATCGTGCCCTATTTATAACCCAATTGGGAACCTCCAGATAGTCATTGTTTTCCTACCTCCAAATTATAAAATGACATTTCAAAATATAAAACTAAACCTTAAATTGATTTTTAATGAAGAATGAGTTTGAAAATTGCTTCTTATAGTCGCAAACATGAACCTAACTTGATTGGTAACATTATATCCTCATGGAAAAAATGGGGGAAAAGGTATCTTTTAACAATATCTATAGCATCCAGTAAGAGACAAAGTTCTCTACCACTTTTCTCATCGACACAGGTATCCATCATTTCCTATCGACATAAGTACCAAAACCATCAAGAAAAGATTCTCTCGTTGGTACGATGCATAAAGTTCAATTGACTTTAACCAATCTATCCATGGTTTGAAGTTCTCTACTACCCCACTGTCAAAAATAAAATATCACAAGGAAGACCAAGAAACGAAAATATCAACAGAGAAAAATCGGAAACTGGATCTTCTCCATCTGTACGAAAGACAACCACATGCACGACGCGCATGTACACGTACACGTGAGTTCAAGAAAAAGAAATTTTGCATTCACATCAATCAGTCAAGGACATGGAAAGAGTTCAAATAGAAGCACTGCCTCCACGCTAACAACATATTGAAGACTTTACTTTTCCCAGGTTTGAGTGTTTGGCCTAGCTCACATGTGCTTCTATTAATTTTATAGAACAGACACTCCCATAACATTTGGCATTCGGAACTCAGAATATTTAGTATCCTACATAAATTGGTACTTTGATTTGATCTCGTGGCTTCAAAGATATCTAGTTTCGAAACCTATACTTTTAACCAATTAACCGAGCTTACCGTGAAGCATCATAGTAAGTTTGCAGAATCATCGTGTCTTTTTCCCCATGTCAAAAGTGAATTCTGATGTTCTTTTTCCAACAATAAACGAAGAGAAGAAACTCTCAAGGTTCCAATACTGTGCCATTGACATGATTAGACAAATCACAAGGCAAATATGATGGGATGAGTATTTGAAATGGGAGAAATCACCTGCATTTTGGGGACTTCGAACGTTGTGACTATTATTAGTGTCTCTCAAGATATATAAACTCAGCCATCTGAGATGGAAATCAAATATTCTAGCACGAGGATCAAACAAGTTAATTGAAATTGTGAAGTCCCAGACCCCAAGAATCTGCACTTGATAGCTCCAATATTCCCAATTCCCTACTTCTCTAGCATTCTGAATGTGTCACAAAGCATGTTTTGTCATCATGCTACAAACAAACACTAAGTTATTTCAACGTGTTTTATCATCACTCATATGCTTCCCAGAAAAATCCCTTCATAAGGCACTCCCCAACCTAGAATTGCTCAAGTTGCACAGTCTCAAAATCACTTTCTCACGTCCAGGAGACATTGGTGTATTTATATGTCATGTTGCCTACAAGCCTACCATGAGCTGCTTCTTGCCCCAGTGTCGCATTCATGGTCCAAAATGCCATTTTGGCATGGAGTTGAACTTTGATTCTGACCATAAAGAAAGGCAAAATGCACAATCGTGCAGAAGATATCCAGCATGAGCAAATGAATGTGTTGTCTATCCAGACACAGAACAGAAACCAAATTGAAGCTCAATCTGGTTAACGGAAACCAATCAAATCGATCCTCAATTTCTATCTCACTTCCCAGTCCCCAAACCCCCTATTCTCAAAACATAATGGTAGCAAAAACCAGTGAAAACAATATCAATTTCCATCAAACTCATCACAATTAAGAAGCATAGTCATAATTGACAATTTTAAACAAAAATGCCAGCTGAAAGAAAATATGAACCTCAAGTTAATCGTACTTTTCTCTCCATGAATACACAAGAAAGAAAACCCATGACAATGCCAATGTAACATCCCCAACGACCTGTCGAGGCCAATCTCGTGCGAGATCCTCAAGCTTCCTCTCGAAATAAACTCTCCATATGGCCATAGCTAGGTGAAGCAACACGCACCCTTTGGCAAAGAAGCTCTGGAATTCTCTGTCTTTGACAAAAGCCACCATGAACAAAAGAAACCCAACAGTAAAGAGAAGCAAACCAGAGAAAGAATCAGATGTCTTTATCAGAAGTTGATCGTGGGGACTAGATCCCTGCAGCTTGATTGCTGTTTCAGGGCCATGACCAAACACATAGACCTCGTGGGAGTAAAACATCATTAAAGCTCCACAAGTTAAAGCAATCAGAGAATGAAGCATACAGATTAACAAAAACCCAGATGATGCCATTGATTTGATTTCCCTCTTATAGTTACTATTTCAAGTCGAAAACAAATTAACAGTGGAGCAGCAATGGAGTCCCTTGAAGAAGTAAATCTCCAGGGAAAAGCACAAACCCAGGAATCAAAAATACCCTGCCAGATCCAACGTGCGAATTGACAGCAAGAGGATGATGATCATGATCGGTCAAAACCCTAAACCTCGTTCTCGACCCAAAAATCCCAAACCGTTTAACAAGCGCTCATTCCATCCCACGTTACACTGAGCTAAAATCGAATATCAAGAGGGATCTCCGGCACGGACGAATCAAAGAAGTTTCACAAATTCAAGAATCTGGGAAAGGAAAGGAAAGGAAAAAGAAGAAAAACAACCCTCAATTTCCGATCGAAATCCTAAACTCGAGGCAATTGATCGAACCCGAAATGGGTTGTTGGAAAAATCAGAGGGAGAAGCAAGAGAAGCAATCGGAGATGGAGATTAATGGAGGGCAATTCCATGAGAAATCGTTGGAATTTAAGAAGGGATTGGGTGGGAGAGCAGAGGATGTGGTTAACTGGCATAGAGATTGCTGCTTCCAGTGGCCATCTCCATTCCCATACCTTCTGCTGCTTCTCATGCGGAAAACGCCACGCTCCTTGAGTCAAACTTCTTGATTGTGGTGCTGCAAGTGCAAACCAAGTTGGTAGCAATGGGTTATTTTCAATTTCCAAAAATTCCATCCGCCATAATTTTTGGAGAAGATGATGGATGGAAAAACTTTAACCCATTTCGATCAATAAACTTTTCATTTTAGTTATAAATTTATTATTAAGCTCAGATTACCGATTTAGTCCAATGATAACTGTTTTACTGTCTAATATTTGTATTTTTAGTTTTTAAAAATTAAATTTTTTTAGTAATGCAAAGAAGAACAAAACTAATGATCAAATTGCTAGACACTTCAACATCAATTCATGAAGGGTAAAAAAAGAAGTCTGAAACAATGACTCGTTGACGAAAAGTTTGAATGTCATCAACAAACATTGTTAACATAGAAATTAAATGAACTTTTTTTGCATTGACGAGTAGCAGCCTCGACAAGCTCAACAGTACCATGAATTACGAGTAGCAGCCTCGACGAGTTCAGTAGTACCAATGAACTTTTTTGCATCGAAATTAAATGATCGTCATTAAAATTATGAACATTGGCTCCAAAACCCACTCTTATACGAGTTATCCTCCAGGGGCTTCCAGCGGTTGATGTGAACATCATCAATGATCAAAAGAGAGGGCGTTTGGGCTTGAGACAAACTCAAACTTCTTTGAGACGCATGCTTATACATTTTCTCAATAGGCTCCCAAGTCCAACTGCCTCTTCCTGGCCATTTCAAACACCATCAAGTTATGTTAGTTCTAGATGGCAACATTAGCTAATACAAATATATGCAATTCCATTGAACTTAGAGCCTTTGACACCCTATAAAAAAATAAAAAATAAATAAATAAATAAAAAAAAAAAGTTAGCATTTTATGTGTTCATATATGATAGCACACAGGACCAACTTCTCCAAATTTTCTTCGTTTGTTTACAATTCTAGATAACATAGAGCTCTGTTTCAAAAGCATTTTTGCAGTGAACGCAATAGCTTGAATCACATATTTTCATTTGACAAAGATTTGCCTTAATAGGAAGGTCTCCAATACAAGCATGCCACAAAAAGATTTTTTTTTTTTAAGGGACATTTATGTTCTATAGTAGGTGTCACAGTTCTCTGCTCTAATGCTCTATAGACGTAGAAACCTCACAAGCAAGATCTTGAGCTAATTTTTTGATCATAGTGCCAGAAAAAACAATCCACAATCTTGTGATTCCAATTGTTGTTACTAATTAAGCTTATAATTACCTTTTTAGCTCTAATATTTTTGATTTGTTATCTACTAAAAGGGCTAAGAGAGGATAACTTTTTCTTTGCCTTTAATTTTTTTTGCCAATGACTATTTTGCCCTCACCCTCACATTATGAGATCTAGATTTTGTATCTAATTTTTTTTATTGGAAGAATATATGATTATTTACTAATTGCCATATAAATATAATTAAACAAACATTCAACTATTTGATAATATTTTATTAACATTTCAATTTTTATTCCAACCGAAACAAGATTGTACAAACAAATAATTCTATTTTGTTTTATTTTTTATTTTAAAAGAAATAATTTTTTTACTGATAACTTATTTAAAAACACGTGTAAGTATAATTTAACAATTTCTTCTAACTAGTTTGATATTACACTGCACTAATTACTTAAAAGTTTAAAAATAGAGCTTAATTATAAATATTTATGATAATTATTTATTTTTTTAAAAAAACTTTTTTATTTATTTAAATTGGATAATTTAATTATTTTCTTAATTTTAAACTTTAATTTAAAGCAAGTATTATGATAATCTTTTATATATATATTAATTAATTTAGATAATATGTTTACCCTTCTAATTTCAAACTTTAATGTAAACAAAATACTGTTTTTTTTTAATTTTTGTATAAAATTTCATAATAATTATTTTTAGCATTTGATTATCTTCTAATTTTATTTTTTTAAAAATTATAAATAAAAATACTGTTTTTTTCTGTGCAAATAAAAACCCTAAAAACTTAAATCTATTTTGATTTGCAAACATTACTTCTTGATTTTAAACTTTTTTTCAATTCTTTTCAAAAATTTCAAAAAAAAAAAATAAATAACTATAAAATAGTCATCACTCTCTTCTCTATCACTTTGTTTGACTTCTAAATTTCTTCAACTTCAGAAGTAAGATCTTCTTATCTACTATCTTCAATGCGTGCGACATATATAAAAAATTACAAAAAGAAACATATGTTAAATGGAAAAAAGAAAGATTGATATCTTCTTTCAAATCTAGAAGAGATATATAAAACTTCATATTTAGAAGAGATACATGAAACCAAAAAGGAATTAAGAGAAAAAAAAAAAGAGAAACATTAAAACCAAATACAACAAAATTTCTAAAACGAAAAAAAGAAAAAAAAAATCGGGAAGAGTCAGTTAAAAGAATTAAAAGGAAAAAAAAGGAAAGAGTTTGATGAAAAAATGGGTAGCCAAAGTTATATATTTACAGAGAAAATTCAAATTTCAAATTGTAATTTGATTTTATTTTTAATCAAATTATATTAATATATAATAAAATGATTTTTTTTATAAAATATGATCTTTTAAAAAATAGATAATACCCTTGATTGTCAGGTGTATATTTTTTTAATGATACAAATCATGGCAATAATATCAAATCTAATGATATTTTATATTTTTAAAAGTTTTTAAAAAATTGATGAGACAAAAAGACTATACATATAGAGAGAAAAATAATATATAAAATCATGTTAAAAATAAAATCTTCTAAAATTTTAAAAATATCACATTTCTTTAAACCACATTAAGGGGTATTTTAAAGAATAATGTTATTTAAAAAAAAAAAATTGAAAAATAGGGTTACTTAGAAACTAATGACAAAAATAGGGTGGTTTGGAAAATAATTTGTAAATTGGAGTGGTGAAATCGTGTACCCGGTACACGATTTCAGTCAACTTTGCTACGTGGCGGTCGTTGTGTAAGTAAGTCGTGGACCGGGTTCACGAGTGTTGACCAAACTCGTGGACCCGGTCCACGATTTCAACCAAACTCGTGGACCCGGTCCACGAGTTTGCCCCAACCACACCAAGTATCATGCTAAAATTGCGGGGAAGGAGGAACGAGCAGTTTACGCTTTAGTAGCTACCGTTTCAGCTCTAGTATTCACAGGATTTCAAGGAATGGAATATTATCAAGCACCCTTAATTATTTCGGATAGTATTTATGGTTCGAGTTTTGATCAAAAAGACTTCTTACCCCCGTTCTTTTCCCGTGATACGTCCAAAATCGTCCGGTTTTTTTTCCATGATAAATAAGTTAATTAATTAATTACCCACTTAAATGAAATTTTGCTTATTACTTGTGTTCATCAATTATTGTTTAGTTTCATTGATTCTTAATTTTTGAAAATGTAATAGAAAATCATTAATTCATTTAGTTAAAGATAAAAAGTTAATACAAATTAGAAAATTTAAAATATAAATCAAGTGCCACATGGTGGTCTTCTTCGCGCACATTGTCCACGACGAGGCACAGGCACTTCAGTTTGTTGTTGCTGGTGGATTACATCGTCGATATCCTGTTGGGTGACGACAGATGGAAATTCATCGTGTCCATAATGTTCCTGTTGATGGCCAGAACCGGATGCAATGTCTGGTTGTAATATGGGAGGTTCTTGGTCATCGTGTTGCTCTAGAACACCTTCGTCACGTTGTCTCTGTCGTCTACGACGAATACGTTTTCGATCAGTATCAGCAACATTGAGCCTCCTTGTATGTTGAATGATTTCTTCAACATTTACCATGTTTTGCTCACACATTGAACTTAACTCTGGTAAATTGTGTTATAAGGAGTAACTGTGCACATCGTGGACAAAATTATTCTGCACGATAAAAAAAAAAAAAGTATAAAAGAATATTCTTAACATGTAATTGAAAAACACTACATAATAAGATGCTTACCATGCAGTAATAGTAGCCACCGTCAGGAGTAATAAATCTTCTTGTGATAGAGCCGTACCAGGACAAATAGTCATTAGACACATCCGACTCATTTATTATTTCTCCTTGTGCACAGCGGCTATGACGTGCACGCTAAAATGATATATACTCTACATGAATTTGACGCCAATTTTGGTCGTGTTTACCTCTTAAATCGATTTGGTGTAGTTGAGGGAGTGTATTACACAACGTCGGTACTGTTTGCCGCATATCGAATTGTCTCAACACTCGATCTGGTTGATGCTACTCTACGATGTGAAAGCATATAAGTAGGCTGACCGTCAACCAAATGTCTTGTCCATCATGACAGTAATCAGGCAACAACGACATAACATGTGGTGTATATGGCGTCCAATTAATCTGAAACCATGTACAAGAATAATTAAAACCTAAAAACATATGTAATATTCAGTTATATGCAACATATTTATTATTACCTGATTTTTCATCAAACGGTCAAAAATTGAGCGATATACCAGCAACATGTTTGCTGATTGTTCAGATGCAGCTAATACACTGCTCCATCTATCACATGGATATAAAACAATTAAATACTTTGCTAATTGTATTGACAAAGAAATTAATAAATACAGAAAGTAATACCTGGCACTGAGTGGACGTCCTATGAAATGTTTGGGAGGTTGTAATTGGATTTGTGGTGCAACAATGCTAAATCGATCATAGGCCCATACTTGAAGTAGTATCAATAGGCCTGCTATATCCAAAGCTTGTGCATGATTGGCTCGACATAATTCTCTATACAGCCATGCAAGACAAGCACCACCCCACGAATAATTACCAGCTTGCTCAAAACTTGCCAGTAGTGGGAGGAACATTAAGTGCACCAACGTGTTGGATTTGTCAGCAAACAGAAAGTCTCCGATAAGCTGCATAATATATGCTCGTGCATACCTCTGTATACTGACATCATCGGCATCAGGAGACAATTCTGTAAACTGAGAGGCTAACCACAGGAGACTCAACCTTGAGCCTTTTAAGTCAAGTGGTCGAACGCCTAAGAAATCTTCACAGATCTGTTTCCAATCATGCTGCAACGAACCAGTAACAGGTTCTCCGTCCACTGGTAGTCCAAATTGTACTGCAATGTCCTGCAGTGTGATGGTGCATTCCCCACCAGGCATATGAAATGTATGGGTCTCCGGTTTCCAGTGCTCTACTAAAGCAGTAATGAGGTGTCAGTCCAACTGTATGAATCCAATTTGTGCAACCCCAATAAAACCGGCCTGTTGTAGATAAGGCACTATACGTTCATCGAACGGTATAGTATGCTGGGAAACTGCCTCTCTTCTCCGACAACATAGTACCACGGTGGATGCATTATCCCATACTGTCTGTGATCGGTGAGTGTTTTGAAGATATAGCTGAACAGGGTTAGATGGACCAGGATTCATATTCAACACTGTTAAAATAAACAAAATTCATTACAATATTAAATAAACGAAATACATTACAATGTTAAATAAACCAAATTCATATCAATATTAAATAAACGAAATACATTACAATGTTTAATAAATGAAATACATTACAATGTTAAATAAACGTAATACATTACAATGTTTAATAAACAAAATTCATTACAATATTAAATAAACGAAATACATTGCTTGATAAACTATGAATGACTCGAAGATGAAGCTCCTAAATTACGGAGTGGACAGGTACGCTTGTTATGCCCTGATCCCTTGCATATCCCACATCGAACTTTCGTGCCTGCCTCGCGCCAATCCATCTCATTATGAATTCGCGAAGTTTTGGGTCTACCATGCTCCCTTAATAAGTTTGCATTAGGATGCACTTCCGTAAATGATACCTCTGGCCAATAGTCAGGGTGCTGTATTGGATGGAAGCGACATTCATAGCATAACTTTAAATGAGACAATTTATAGTATTCATCAATCAGATGCACGTATGACAAACGCATGTAATTACAAATTGCAATTACATGAGAGCATGGAATCTTGAACAACTGCCACTTGTTACAAGAACAAATCCCCTCTTTCAGGCACACTACTTGTATGTTTTGGCCTTTGTAGGGAGAAACCATACTGATGCCAGTTCGAACTTCAAAACTTTGTGTTTCCCTGTCAACTGACGTCACTGTATGTGCAGTTGCTCGTTTCTCCCACCTTTTAAGCTTTCTCATGGCATATTCTGTGTACATGTCCCCACGATCGAATGCTTCACTTATTTCTTATCTACGGCGTTCAAAGTATAAGATTGTCCGATAAAATGTTAACCTAACAATCGATGTGATCAGTAACATTCTAGCTCCTTTAAATACCCCATTCAAACATTCAGCTGCATTGGTTGTCATCCACCCAAAGCAATACCCATTATCGTGTGATTGCGTCCATTTATTCAAATCTATATCAGAAAAATATTCAAGACACTCAGGGTTCAATTTCTTTAACTCTTTCATGTTTCGAATGAACTTACATCTTTGGTGTTGATTTCCAGCCCTAAACACCAAATCTTTAAGTTGCTTTGATTTGTATTTGGAATTGAAATTACTCGTAACATGACGTAAACAATAACGATGACATGCTTTAGGTTCAGCCCAACCAATTTCCTCGTTGTTAATTGCTGCAATGATCCCTCTGTGTCTATCCGAAATTAAGCAAATCCCTTCTCGGTCAGTAACATACTCGCGTAATGCCCACAAAAACCATGACCAACTAGATGTATTTTCCCCTTCAACAATAGCAAATGCAAGAGGAAATATATGCCCATTCGAGTCAATCGACAAAGTAGTGAGCAATTTCCCTTTATACTTGTTGTAAAGATGGGTTCCATCTATTTGAATTAAAGGCCTACAGTACTTAAACCCTTCAATTGCAGGACCGAATGCCCAAAAAACACGACCAAATATAGTTTTACCAGGCACATCAGAAGGGAGAAAATGCCAATCTACTCGTGTACCAGGATTGTAGTGCACAGCAGCACTCAACCAGTACGGAAGTTCTGAACGATTTCTCCCAATCGCCGAAGACTGCAATCAAAGCTTTTTTCTTAGCTTCCCATACACGTCTGTATTTGACGTTATATCAGTACTGTTTTTTAAGTGCTTCTTGTAGTACCGCCGCCACAGGCACACTAGGATCAGCTCTAACTAAATTTTGAATTTCAATGCTCATGAAATTAGAATCAAGTTGTGCATTATCTTGTGTCAATTCTGTGTATAAACAAGTATGGTTCTCTCCAAGTTTAGTAATTTCAAACATCCCATGGATTTTGCGCCGACATGCACGCAACCTCCACCTACAACCTTCATCCCATTGCTTGCATCGCACATACCAAATATCTTGGTTCGATTCCACCACAGATACTTGGTAGTGTTCAGGCACACAATATTTTTTTACTGCCATTTGTAGGTCTTCTTTCGTGTCAAATAACATTCCTTTTTGTATTATACTAGAGTTATCTGTACATTTTCCCCTTTCCTCCAAGGTTGATCCTTGTTCACAAACTGAATCAGTAATTTCCCATTCTATCTGTGTAAATATCTCCGACTGAACCAACTCATTTTCATTTTCTATATTTCCTTCTTCTCCAAACAATTCATCAATTTCTACATCAATGTCACTATCCGCACAATTTCCAGCTTCAATAATAACTAAATCTTCTGGACGAAACGACATATTTAAATTCGTTTACGACTGTAAAGGTTAAAAAGAAAAATTAGTCCAAATCTACCCAAAGTTATAAACTCGTGGACCCGGTCCACGAGTTTACTACCCAATATAACTAATTTCCCACCACATTATTTACCAATAATTATTCCTATAACAATAAACACCGAATAATAATCAATACTAAAACCTAAATTTTTAAAATTTATTCATGCATGCAAAAGGGGTATTTTAAATAATAATGTTATTTAAAAAAAAATTCGAAAAATAGGGTATACATGTACAAATTTATTCATTCATGCAAAACAAAACGTATATAACTATTGCATATTTATAAGATAATTAGAAAGGAAAATGTATATGCATACGTATATGGCGGCGGCGGCGGTAGCAGCGGTGGTACTGGCGGCGGCGGCGGCAGTGGCAGTGGCGGCGGCGGCGGCGGCGGAACGAAAAAAAGAAGAGAAATGACAGCGACAATGACAAACGAGAACTCAAATAAGATAAATGAGAGAAATGAGGAAAGAAATGAAGAGTGAAAGGAGAGATATGAGGAGAGAAATGAAGAGTGAAAAGAGAGGAATGAATGGTGGAAATGAGAGAAGTGAGGATGGTTATCGGCCGGCTGGGATTTATAGAAGGAAACTCGTGGACCCGGTCCACGATTACCGAAATCGTGGACCTCGTCCACGAGTTCGGTCAATGCATGCTCTGCATGCAGACTGCCCCGCTGACACACGTACACGATTTCATAACTCCATTTTTCAAATTTCTTTCTCCCCCACCCTATTTTTGGAATTCTGTTTTAAAAAAAACATTATTTTTTAAAAAAAAATCCGTATAAAAAGATAAGATTAAATACATAATTATCCATATATAATAAAATCACATATCCAACGTTTATAGGGAATAATTATATTTTTAAAAATTGATTGAGATTTCAAAATTGCTTAAAAAGTAATATGGTTTATGGTCGCTTACACCCATAGCAAAACAACTTATAAAAATTGGGTTGGCGGCTTTGATTTTATAAGTTTGAAAAATAGCAATAAAAATAAGCCCAACCTAAATATTAAAAATAAAAAGTTGTAAATGACCCCAAATTAAAAATATTCATCTGGGATGGATTTTCTAATACGTTCCATACCTATAAAATTTTTATACCTAAGAAATGAACAATAAAAATATAGTCTAATTAATTAATTAATTAATATCAATTAACTATTACTACTCATCTCAACTAATTATCTAATTATCAAATATAAATATACTATTTAGAATTGATAAATTTCATCTAATGCATTTAGGATCAATATTTTAGGTTATATTATTAACCATTTAATATAAATTATTATTACTAATCGTTAATACTTTTAATCAATTTATATTTATTTAATTATAGTTGTTAAATAAAATAATTAAATTAAGTTTAATTATTAATATAAAAAATCATTTATTTTATTTTAAGTGATTAAATTATTAATTAATATAACAATATATTAAATAATACTAAATTTAATTGAAGATTGAATAATTATTTAATTTTAGTTTATAGATACAAAGTTGGTAAATCAAACATATATATTTAATTTCTAGACGTTAATTATCCAGTATATTCAAACACAGACAATAATTATCTCATGCATCTAAGCTAAGACATCTAAAACTCAGATATTTAATATTCATACCCATGGTCTTTAAGGATAGATTTGAAAATTTAAAACAACATACAAGATAAATATGTCAACAAATTATGTTTGACTATCCACAATTTAAGAAAAATTATTATAAATAGAAAAATATCAAATTATGTACAAATATAGAAAAATTTCATTGTTTATCAACGACAGACCGTGATAGACTTCTATCGCTTAAGTGATATAAGTCTATCGTGGTCTATCGCTCAAGCAATAGAAGTCTACCACGGTCTATTGCTAATAGACAATGAAATTTTTTCATAAATAATTTGGCTCATCTTACTATATTTGGAAACAATCCACAATTTAATATAAAACATAATTTAATATAATAATAAAGATCATGTATGAATAAGAAAACCTAGAAGAAGAGGAAGAAGAAGAAGATATATAGAAGATGGCATTCCAACCCTACCACGAATCGTGGGATTTTTCTTGTCATTCATCGGTACATTCCTTCCTTTACCTGAAAAACAAATAAGAAGAAAGGATGAGTAATTATATTACTCAGTAAGTGACCCCACTACCGGAGTCGGGCTAGGCACCTAAGTCCTTCGTCAAACATAAGACATGCATATCTATCATACTTCTATAGGAAAATGGTTATATCCGCCCCACCGTTGGTTATGGATGCCCACAAACCTCTAGAGCCCCGAAGGAAACTCTTACCTCTGGTGATCCCGAAGGAATACAAACCTCTAATTTACTCGAAGGAGCACAACCTCTGGTGAACCCGAAGGAAAACAACCTCTAGTGAACCTGAAAGAACACATCCTCTAGTGATTCCGAAGGAACACAACCTCCAGTGAACCCGAAGGAACACAACCTCTTGTGGACATCCAACCAACGTAGGGGAATCACCACTACTCATTATACATAATCAATCAAGTTTATGCTCATCCCATTCCATGGACTCATACATTAATAATACTGATCATAAACATTTCATAGCATAAGCTTATACACTATCAGCCACATACAACTTTAAGACATGAAACTTTCATACAAGCATCTTATATCATACGTAGCTTTAGAAATCATAGCAAGACAACTATTCTTATGGCCCGAAGGCGGTTCGGGTAGTAAGATCATTTACCTGAGGGTTGATCCATAAAGCTAACCACACTGCAACTTTTGCAAAATTCCTGAACAAACTGGGAATAAAATTCCCCTAACTTAAGTTATTCGTCAAGCCCAACCTATCATAAGCAAACTCAAAATTTGTTCGAGAGAGTCCTTACCCGAACATGACCAAACTCGCAATTTCCTCCGACCCTACGGACTAAAGCAATCGCCGACCACCTATTAAGATTTACTAATTAATTCGTATTCCCAAATATTTGCCAAAATATGCCACTAAGGTTTGAGATACTCACTTAGGGAGTATTGGTCCGGCGACTGATGGTCAGGCAAGCAGTTAATCGCGGCCGAGAACGAGATTCTAAGCGAGAGCGAGAGCCGAGCGAGAAAGCGAGAGCCCGAAAGTCAACGAGAGAGCGAGAGGCCGAGAGCGTGAGGGCGATTCTGGGCGAGGGGGAGCGTGATTCCGAGTGTAAGAGCAGAGGAGCGTGAGAGCGAGAGCGCGAGAGCCCGTTGAAGACAGCGAGAGACAGCGAGAGACTGTGTGTTTCTGAGCATGAAACCTCCGGGAAACGAGCGGCAACTAAGAGAGAGATGGCGGGGGCAGAGGGAGAACGGAAAAGAGGGGAGGGCGGCGGTGACGACGAAAAAAAAAAACAGGAAGGAAGGGAGGAGAGAGAGGCGGCGAGAGGGAGAGAAAGGAGAGCTTTTCTCTTTTTTTTTTTAACTACACGCAAACCGAGGAGGTTAAAATAGACCATAATTCCTTCCCCTCCTTAGCCCATTAATTCCACTTTTCCCTTTTTGTTTCTTCAACCAAATAAAATAAAATCTTCTTTATTCAAACTCCAATCCCACCAAATCCATTTATTTTATTTTATTTGCCCCAAAGTAAACTATCCTTTGCCAATTCCCAACAATTTTCTTAAATCCACCTAAGACACCAACCACTATAAATGCTAATTTTAAAACTTTCCTCCTTAATCTAAATAAATACATAAATACATATAAATAAATATAATTTCCTTTTGATGCATAATGACTGAAATTAACTTAATAGGAGGATTTACCTTAATGATTTAGGTTGTCACAAAGCTTCTTTTGACTTCATTACAATTTATTTTGGGTTAAAATACCCTTTTAGTTTCTATACTTTTGAAGTTTGTTCAGTCTCTATACTTTCAATAAATTTTAAATTTAGTCCTCATTGCCGCGGTTTGTTGTTAGTTTTTTATTAAAAAAAAAAAAAAAAACTTTTTGTTATCTATTAGTATTTTACTATAAAATTTGAAAATATATTCACATATTATATTTTCTTACATTAAAATTATTATTATTGTTGAGAGTTACTCAAGACAAGGTCCAAGCCCATAAGGTACTTGGTGGAGGCATGAGGGGACACACATCCCAAAAGGAAAATGTCAACGCCTTAGGGTTTAGGCAACTATCCAAGCAATGCCCGATCTAACACCTTGGCCCCTGTAACTTCGAGAACCAGAAACAACCTTGACACCGCTAACTTTGTACGTAACCAGATGTGAGTGTTAAAGGAAGCGCCTATAAATAGCCTCATTCAATAATCCCAAAAGGGAAGCATACGTAATCTCAAAAGGATAGCCCCGACTTTACTTTTTGTATGTTTAGTTGAACTATACACTCCTTGTACTATCTTAGACATTAGAGTGTGGTAGCTTAGCACCACATTGGTGCAAGGATATCTAACACAGGTTAGCTCGAAATAACTCAAGACTAGACCATGGAGGAGCGTGCTAGAGATCAAGCCCACGAGAGACCCAACATCATCCAACATGGACGAGATCCGAATATCAACAACTATTAATTATTTAATCAATTTTACTAAAAATTAACTTTGAAAAACTAAATTTAAGATTTATTAAAAGTAAAACAACTAACCTTAGATAATTTGAAATACATAGTGTAAAATTGAATAAACAAAAAACTACCAGGACTAAAATTATTAATTTACTTTAAAAAAAAGATTTAAATGCTTTTATTTCCTTTTTCCAATCACATCCACATCGACAAGTGTAAAATAATTTGCGGAAGACACATTATGTTTACTCAGTTAGGAATATTAATGGTGTAGATAGCAAAGAATTAGTTCATGAGCTTTATATGATGTTTCGATTTAATCACGATGTTAGATAACACTTGGTCAACGAGACCTTGACACGATATGCTTGTTAATTTGTCAAATTGTTTGTAATGTGTTGTTTTTTTTTAAAAAAAAAAAAAAAGCAATAATGAAAAAAAGGTAGAGATTCAAATGTTTAACATTTTGATTGATGATATAGTGTTTTAATGAGTTGTACTATACTTCATATTGACATTTGTCACATCATATCAACTCGACTTAAATTGGTAAAAACATGATTAGTAATATTAACAAATGATAATACTTTAAAAAGCATAATTTACCCTACATAACATCCTCTTAAATATCGTAAATTTAAAAAAATAATATGAAAAAGTTCATACTTTATATATATATATATATAATGTGACAGCAAAGTCATAAAGATTAGATTCATGAAAAGGTAAGTTTTTGGTGTGTTCAACCTTTTTTTAATCATAATAAGAATGACTTATAAATTTGTATTAATTTATCTAGCTGGGCAGAATTGATGAATGATGGTTTCAAAGCAAACAAACATAATAATGATTTATGCCATAGACAATTAGCTGTTTCGTTGCGTAAACATCTACTCAAATACTACATAATGATTATACAATTCAACTTGCCCTTGACAGACAGGGCCTCATCATTTAAAATGTGTATATATATATTTATTGATTAGTTTTTAAAACTTTGATTAGGTGCTATTAGTATTATTTACCAAATATATCGAATTGGAGTGTTTTTCTAAAGCTTATTAAAAAGTTTGAAAATCATTCTCAAACAATCTTTTGTTGGTAGTTAGTAATTTAGTAAATTAAACCAAGCAAAACAAACTAAACTTTGAACGATAGTATAAATAATATAGAGAGTATAACTCTAATATTTATCTAATTTCTATTTAACATGATAAAATTTTTATGTTTACTATGACATATTTTGTTGATGCAAAAACCTGAACAAAGAAAATGCACTTGACTTTTACGTAGCACTAGTGGTGAATTTATTTGAAAGGGAAAAGAACGCGGTTTGCAAATGAAAGAACCTGCATATTAATGTGGTGTTTGACACACACTATGGTGCTTAAGTTAGTTAGTGAAAGAATGCAGAAGTTAAGAGTTTAAGATTAGGATTTAAGTTACCTCGTTATAATTATGTATTTATAGAGGGATTTACCTAAGTCTTCTTTTGTTCACTTGTGAAATTTGGTTATTTCATAATCTAATAAGATAATCTTCGATTTTATTATATTGGGAGCGTGTTGGACATGCCCTGTATGAAGATTGGGCTCCTCGGTATCAAAAGCCAAGAATGAAACAAGGGGTGAGTTGGCTCAAAGACCCAACTTCCTTTCCTTGGCCCAATTCCTTTTGTTTTGGTCTTTGTCCGACTTCCTTTTTCTCTTATTTATCGGATTTTTCTTTTGATTCAAAATTATCCGTAATATATTGGGAATATTTTCTTTTTAATTCAACGAAGTAGGAGAGTCGAATTTCTAACTTTTCAATTAAGAAAATATGCTTTTTTTAACTTATTGTCTTGATTTGTTAATTGCACTTTGTGGACCAGATGCCCTAAAGGTGACATTCTAGAGAGGAAAGTACAAGTAAACCGTTGTTCTCTCCAAATGCAAATTTTTTCCTTTCCTTTCTTCAAATTATGAATATTTGCCTTTTCTAATATATATTAAATGATAAAAGCAGGGTCAAATAATCAACTCATAGAGAGTTACAAGTTACAATTATCATTTTTTTTCCCTTTTATTACACCCAAAAATTTAATAATTGGATTATCATATATTACTTGACAATTTTTGAAGTTACAAGCTCTAATTCTCCAAGGTCCCAAATTTCTCGATTATTCTGCTATTTACTTATTTTAATTAATTTTAAAATTTTCAAAAGAATGCCTAAATAAATCTCATTTAAAGTAAATAATGTAGATTTTTATCCATGGTAAATTTGCATTAAAATTATATTTCCTTTAATGAAGTAAAATAATAGCAAATATAGAGTATTATATAATTTTTCTTTTAATGTATTCTTTAAATTCAACATTTTTATAGGCATTAAATATATTAGATGAAAATTTTTTATTTTTTTAATAAATTATTTTTTAAAAATTAGCTCGAAAAGATATCATGAATTTTCATTTTCATTCTTGTATATTATGTCTGTATGGATAACATGATGATAGTGAATTTATTTCTAATCAACTTTATCCAATTGGTTAGGGAGGAATTTCATTATAAATTACATGAGCTGAACAAATACAACAACATTAAGGTCTATTTAAATTGGCAAGGAAAAATTACTTTTATTAAACACTTTTTATTAAAAACAGTTTAAAATAATAAAAACACTCAGGTATTTGGTTACACTTTCTCAAAAGTATTTTTTTGTCCAAATTTGTTTAGTTTGCTACATACTCGACGTGTTTCAATCAATTTCAAATTACTATAAAGGACAATGATTAAACACTATGAACTAATAATTTCAATTTGGTATCTAAAAGCACTTCATTGGCCAACATTTTTGTTGTGTTTTTAAGCATATGATTGGTCTAATTGATTATTGGAGTTGGTTGTTGGAGATAATATCAGTGCACTTGGTCTCTGGACTATTTGGCCATCGGAGGTGAGTCATTGCCGAAGGGAGTCATCAAAAGTTTGTCGTCAAAATTGGTTACCAAAGGTGGTTGGCGAAATTCAACCATCAGAGTTGGTCACTAGGGAAGTTGCAGGAAGTGATCGCCAAAGATGTATAGTTATCAAATGTTTCATCGGAGTAGGTTGTCAGTCGTGGTCATCAAAGTTGTCTGCCAGAGATGACCAACGGAGGACATTGATAACCGGCAACAACCATAACAAAAGTGAGGTAAAAGATTAATGAGGATATTTTAGTAATTTCAGATATTATATATATATTACTCTTCGAAAAAGTACTTTGAATGGTCACCAAATCTTTGTAACTTTTTTAAAAAATGAACCCTTCAAAAATCAAACCAAACATAACCAAGTGTTTCGGTTAAATTTAAAATTTTATGTAAATTGTATTATATCTTTCATTGCTCCTAAAAAGTAATTATTTCCCATCGAGAGGAATAATTCTAATATTTGAAAAATACATTATTTTCATTTTTTAATTGTGTGACGTGGCTTGTGATATTTTTGTAATCAAGTTGGTTCAATTTTTTTTTTTTTTTTTGTATTAATTTATATTATTATTAGACTGAGTGGGTTCAATTATTTGAGACATAAAAGTTGGATTTTTAATACATAGAAAGAAAGTCTACGTGCATGCATGAGAAAGGCTTTAATAATGTTGGGCTCTTCGGAGACACAATGTCACATATAGGCCCTGAATAAGCAAATAAATTACTATATAATAACACATTATTATTATTATTTTAATTTTACTCTTCCCAAGTTCCCATTTGTTCACACTTCATTTTCTCCACATACTCATATACTTATCCTATCATATCCCTTACTATTTCGCTAATTAAGTCTTATAATTTCAATCAAGAGATTAGAGATTTAAATATTACGCAACATATTTTTAAGTGGTATATATTTTTTAACTTTATATATATTTTTAAGCAAAATATTAGAATTGCTCTTTTTTATATTTGAATTTTTTAATAGTATCATCGAGATTGAATACAAGATATTGTCACTACTTTAAATGTGTAAACATGTTAATATAATATTAATTTTACTTTCACCCATCAATTTAAACTTTTGAATTGAGCAAGCGGTGACTTAATTTGATATAGCGAGAGGTTCAGAAAGTCTCGGATTCAACCCTTATAAAGTTAGAGTATTGATATAATATTAAACTTACCTTCACCCATTTGCTTCACTATAACACTTTTACTCCATGTTCAAACTTCAACGATAATTGGTATTATCTTCCTCTTTAAAGGTCGAAGGTTTGATCTCATAGTTGTTATAGTAAAAAAAAAAAAAAAATTCTTTTTACTCTATTTTCTTAATGATCTATTTGAAATCTCATGATTTTGGGGAATTTCAATTCATAACGGTTACCACAAGAAAGAGAATGATTATTTTAAAAATTTGAAATGATTTCAAATCCTATTTTAATTTTAAAAAAAAAAAGTTTCAGACCAAGATGTTGGATTTCGCAGGATTTTATAGAATTTAAAAGTAAATTATTTAATTGATCTTGTCATATTCTAATTTTCAATTAACACATCCTAATTAAAAGTCTACATTAGTAAATTCTTAACTTTTTTTTTCATTATCATCTAAACAGAAAAGTTTTAAATACATTCATTTCAAAACTTTTTCGTTCCAAACAAAGTAATTTAATTTAAAATTATTTTTCACATTTCAAATCACATCATTTAAAATAATTTCTTCAACTTTCTTCGAGGGGTAAAAGATATTTAATTTCAAATTTGCTTGTGAGTAATAACTTATTTTAAGATTTTTACCAAATAAATATTCTCTATTTTCTATTTGGTTGTTTGTGTATAAAAAAAATGCCCAAGTTATTTCGTGGTTTCTTTTAAATATACATATAAATTGCTATTTTAAAATCAAACTTCCAATTATACCCTTAATGTGAAATAAAATTTGTTCAAATGAAGAGGAGAACAAAGGGGTCCCAAGTAGGGGTATATTGGTCTAGGGAAAATAGGACACAACCATAAATTTCATGTGTGCATGATTTTCTAGATAACTGCTGATAATTTAATGTATAGAGATACCTACAGTATGGAGCCTCAGAGCTTAAGAAAATGGGTCCAATTTTTTCCACCCTCCATTGATGATTTTTTTTTTTTTTTTCCCTTCTTCTTCTATTTAAATTTCAACCTTACATTATTGAGTTATTTATTATGACATGTCACTAATAGCTTAAACTATATAACTTATATTTAAATGAATCGCTATCATTTTTACCAATCATTTTCTCAAATTAATTGACTAGACGATATAAAGATATTATGTTATGTTTCATAATTATGTTTTCAAATGTTTATTTTAGTCAATTGAAAAATGACTTTTTAATTTTTATTTTTGATATTGTATTATTTATTATGTCTAATATGAAACACTTGTGTGACATTATTTCTATTTGTGTTCTAAGAAATATAATTACCATATAACTGTAAACATGTGGCTTAGAGGCTTTCATTTAGTACAATGTGAGACTTTAATGGCAATAATTAACATAAGTCAAAAAGAGAAAAACAATTAATAATCAGTGTATATGATATTAGTAATTTTAACTAATTGTGAAGACAAAAACAAAAAAAATACTATCTTTGTTTGTTACTTTTTGTTAAGCCCTCTTTTTTTTTTATATGTATATATACACCCACACATCCAACCGGATTTAAATCTTTTGACGTTTTGTAATCATCTCATTTTTTGTTTTTGTTTTTTAAATTAAGTTTATAAATACTACTTCTATCTATAAATTTCTTCTTTTGTTGTCTAGTTTTCACTAATTATTTAAGAAACCAAGCCAAATTTTGAAAACTAAAAAAACTAGCTTTTAAATTTTTGTTTTGTTTTTAGAATTTAATTAAGAATATCAACCTGCGACAACCCAAATCATTAAGGTAAATCCTCATATTAAGTTAATTTCAGTCATTATGCATCAAAAGGAAATTATATTTATTTATATGTATTTATGTATTTATTTAGATTAAGGAGGAAAGTTTTAAAATTAGCATTTATAGTGGTTGGTGTAGGTGGACTTAAGGAAATTATTGGGAATTGGCAAAGGATAGTTTACTTTGGAGCAAATAAAATAAAATAAATGGATTTGGTGGGATTGGAGTTTGAATAAAGAAGAATTTTATTTTATTTGGTTGAAGAAACAAAAAGGGAAAAGTGGAATTAATAGGCTAAGGAGAGGAAGGAATTAGGGTCTATTTTAACCTCCTCGGTTTGCATGTAGTTAAAAAAAAAGAGAGAAAAGCTCTCCTCTCTCTCCCTCTCCGCCGCCTCTCTCTTCTCCTTTCCTTCCCATTTTTTTTCGTCGTCGCTGCCGCCCTCCCCTCTTTTCCGTTCTCCCTCTGCCCCTGCCATCTCTCTCTCTCAGTTGGTATCAGAGACCAGAGTTTTGGGTTCTGTAGACTGGCTTACTAAATAAGTCGAGAGGTTCCCATGGCCATTAAAGGATTCTTCGTCATCGCCTGGTACGCATTTCTAAGTACATGTCTTTAGAATATTCTGCCTACAACGTACTAGTTTATCCTTGCATTGATACTTTGACAGAACACCATTAGCAAGGAAATTAATGGTACCTGTTGTCCGTAAATTAGGACTGGCTCGTGGAGGTAGAGGAAGAGGTAGAGGCAGAAGGGGTAGGGCAAGGGGATTACTAAACCCTCAAGTCTAGGACCCTATGGAGCAAGACACCTCTGCACCACAAGGACCTCTACCGCCGCAAGATCCCGTCAGGCAAGAGGAGCATGGAACTAGGGCAAAAGGACAGACTCGTAACGTGCCTGAGCCGCCCTAGGCTCAAGACCCACCAGTGGCCCAAACCAATTTCGCTGCAGTGGTAGCTCAGATAGGGAAGACTGTTACTGCCACTTTGTTAGGCAAGATTCAAGAGTTAACTCGCACCGCTATGGCAGAATAGTTAGCCCAATAGATTCCAGTCCTTCAGGCGCCGGAGCGACAGATTCCACCCCCGCAGGTGTCGGCCCAGCATCAGCATTACCAGGACTTATCCCCATAAGCAAAACATCTGAGGGACTTCAGGAAGTACAATCCGCGCAGTTTTGACGGGTCATTGAAGGACCCTACCAAGGCAGAGATGTGGCTATCGTCCATTGAGACTATCTTTCCATATATGAAGTGCCCAGAGGACTAGAAGTTTCAGTGTGCAGTATTTGTTTTGACAGATGACGCCGAGATTTGGTGGCAATCGGCAGAGAGGTTAGTGGTTACCACAGGATGACTGATTACCTGGGCTCAGTTTAAGGAGCGATTCTATGAGAAATATTTCTCTGCCAATACGAGGTACAATAAGCAGGTGGAGTTCATGAAGCTGAAGCAAGGGGTCATGTCCGTTGAAGAGTACGAGCAAGAGTTCACCAAGTTATCCCATTTCGCCCCCAAGATGGTAGCTACTGAGGAAGATAAGACAGAGTGCTTTGTGCAAGGTCTGAAGGATGGGTTAAGGGGTCTCGTGCAAGCCTTGGAACCCATCAGTTACGTAGCAGCATTTCGAGCAGCAGTGAGGTTTGAGTCCCGTGCCAGAGAAGAGTATGTCAGAGCTATGACATCAGGACCCTCTTTAAGCCAGAAAAGGAAGTTAGAGCAAAAGATCCCAGAGTTTCCTCCAAAGAACCGGGCAGACAGGCCCATACAACACTTCAGACAACAGCCTTCGGCCTCAGGCTTAGTAGAAAGAGAAAATCCAATATGTGGTTCCTATGGAAAGAGTCACTGGGGCCAATGTTTAGCAGGATCAGGAGTTTGTTTTCGGTGTGACCAAGAGGGGCACATGTCTAGCAAGTGTCCAAAGAAGGGAGCAGCAGATGGAAAGGGGCAGCATACAAGCGCCTCACGCCGGGACTCTGGTAGAGTGCAGCAACAGCATGGTCGGGCCTATGCTACGACTCGACAGGAGGCTGATAAATCAGGCACAGTGGTGACGGGTACACTCCCTGTTTTCGGGCATCATGCTCTAATGTTGATTGACTCAGGCTCGTCGTATTCGTTTATTTCTACTGTATTCGTTAAGCATGCTATGTTAGAGTTAGAACCCTTACCTTTTGTCTTATTGGTCTTTACCCCATCTGGGGAGATCTTGTTGGCGAAAGAAAAGATAAAGGCTTATCGGGTAGAAATAGCAAATCGAGAGTTAGAGGTTATCCTAATCGTCTTCGCCATGCGTGACTTTGACGTCATATTAGGCATGGATTGGTTGGCTGCTAACCATGCCAGTATAGATTGTGCAAGAAAGGAGGTGATTTTCACTCTTTCTACAGGGCCTAACTTCAAATTTAAGAGAGCAGGGACGGTGGTCCTGCCCAAGGTTATTTCAGCTCTAAAGGTCTGCAGATTGCTTAACCAGGATACCTGGGGTATTCTGGCCAGTGTGGTAGACGTTAGAGAGGATGAGGCCACTCTGACTTCAGAACCTGTGGTGCGAGATCATCTGGACGTTTTTCCGGAGGACCTTCCAGGCTTACCACCAGTCCGGGAGATTGACTTCGCCATAGAGTTGGAGCTGGGTATGGTTCCTATATCCAAGGCTCCTTATCGTATGACTCCAGCAGAGCTAAGAGAGCTTAAGGTGCAGCTGCAAGAGTTGCTTGACAGGGCTTTATTCGGCCGAGTGTGTCACCTTGGGGGGCACCAGTGTTGTTCGTGAAGAAGAAGGATGGTTCGCTACACCTTTGCATTGACTACAGAGAGCTAAACAAGGTGACGATAAAAAACAAATACCCTCTCCCCAGAATTGACGACCTATTTGACTAGTTGCAGGGAGCCACAGTTTTCTCCAAGATTGATCTTCGTTCAGGATACCATCAGTTGAGGATAAAGGATAGTGACGTCCCTAAGACCGCTTTTCATTCCCGATATGGACACTACAAATTCATCGTTATGTCCTTTGGTCTGACGAATGCCCCTGCGGTATTCATGAATCTAATGAACCGGGTGTTCAAAGACTTTCTTGACACTTTTGTCATCATATTCATCGACGATATTCTAATATATTCCAAGACGGAGGTAGAGCACGAGGAGTATCTGCGAAAGGTTCTCGAAACCTTAAGGGCACATAAGTTGTATACTAAGTTTTCTAAGTGCGAATTCTGGTTGAAGCAGGTATCCTTTTTAGGGCATGTGGTGTCAAAAGATGGTGTCTCGGTAGATTCTGCCAAGATAGAGGCGGTTACGAGCTGGCCTCGCCCTGCGACAGTTAGCGAGGTACGCAGTTTTCTGGGTTTAGCTGGCTACTATCGTCGGTTTGTGAAAGATTTCTCCGTGTAGCCATGCCATTGACTCAGTTGACCAAGAAAGGTACTCCCTTTGTTTGGAGTAAGGCCTGTGATGAGAGCTTCCAAGACTTCAAGCAGAGGCTAGTTTCTGCACCAGTACTTACCGTTCCAGATGGGTCAGGGAGTTTTGTCGTTTATAGTGATGCTTCCAAAAAGGGGTTGGGTTGCGTGTTGATGCAGCATGACAAGGTGGTAGCTTATGCATCTCGGCAGTTAAAAAGTCATGAACAGAATTACCCGACCCACGATTTAGAGTTAGCAGCAGTTGTTTTCGCTCTGAAGATATGGAGGCACTACCTGTACTGGGAAAGAATCCAGATCTTCACAGACCACAAGAGCTTGAAGTACTTCTTCACTCTGAAGGAGTTGAACATGAGACAGCACAGGTGGTTGGAGTTAGTAAAGGATTATGATGTAGAAACCCTATACCATCCCGGAAAAGCAAATGTAGTAGCAGATGCCTTGAGCAGAAAGGCAGTTCATTCAGCAACTCTGATTACTGACCAGACCTCACTGTGCAGGGACCTTGAGTAAGCAGGCATTGCAGTAGCGCTAGGAGAAGTCACTTCCCAGTTAGTTCAACTATCGGTGCAACCCACTTTGAAGCAAAGAATCATAGACGCCCAACAGGGGGATCCATACCTTAGGGAGAAACTTCGCCAAATGGAGTCAGGGCAGATCAGTGAGTTCTCGGTATCCTCTGATAGTGGCCTCTCATACCACGGACGCTTGTGTGTTCCGACAAGCAGTGTGGTTAAGGACGAACTGTTGTTGGAAGCTCATAACTCCCCATTTGCAATACATTCGGGCAGTACCAAGATGTATCAGAACCTGAAACGTCATTACTGGTGGCCCAATATGAAGAGGAAAGTGGCTGAATTCTTTAGCAAGTGTCTTGTATGCCAGCAGGTGAAGGCCCCGAGGCAGAAGCAGGCAGGGTTGTTGCAGCCCCTGACGGTACCCGAGTGGAAATGGGAGAATGTATCTATGGACTTCATAGTAGGTTTGCCTAAAACAGCGAAAGGTCGCACTGTGATATGGGTCATTGTAGACAGACTCACCAAGTCAGCACATTTTATTCCGGGAAAGTCCACCTTTTCAGTAAGTAAGTGGGCACAAATTTATATAAAGGAAGTGGCAAGGCTACACGGAGTACCAGTTTCTATTGTGTCGGACAGAAACCCTCGTTTCACGTCTAACTTTTAGAAGAGCCTCCAGACTGCGTTAGGCACTCGATTGGATTTTAGTACGGCTTTTCACCCCCAGACGGACGGACAAACGGAGCGTTTGAATCAAGTACTAGAGGACATGTTGCGTGCCTGCGCCCTAGACCTTCCAGGAAGTTGGGACTCCCACTTGCACTTGATGGAGTTTGCCTATAATAACAGTTATCAAGCTACCATTGGCATAGCATCATTCGAAGTCTTATATGGTAAGAGTTGCAGATCTCCAGTTTGCTGGGATGAAGTTGGGGAGCGAAGACTGTTGGGACCAAAGTTAGTACAACTCACTAACGAGGCTATACAGAAGATTAGGGCAAGGATGCAGACAGCTCAAAGTAGACAGAAAAGTTATGCCGATGTAAGACGGCGAGACCTGGAATTCGAGGTAGGTGATAAGGTATTCTTGAAAGTGGCACCTATGAAAGGTGTCTTGAGGTTCGGGAAAAAAGGGAAGTTAAGCCTCCGGTTCATTGGACTGTTTGAGATATTTGAGCGAGTTGGCCCCGTGGCCTATCGTTTAGCCTTGCCACCGTCGCTCTCCATAGTTCACAACGTGTTCCATGTCTCCATGCTTCGAAAGTATATGGCGGATCCATCCCACATGGTCGATTTTGAGCCTTTACAGTTGAGCAAAGATTTAAGTTATGAGGAAAAGCCGGTGCAAATTCTCGCAAGGGAAGTGAAGGTTTTGCGTAACCGGGAGATAGCACTGGTGAAAGTCCTCTGGCAGAACCACCAGCGTGAGGAGGCAACGTGGGAACGAGAGGATGAAATGAGGTCAAAGCATCCAGAGTTGTTCCAACAGTAAAATTTTCGAGGACGAAAGTTTCTTAAGGAGGGAAGAATGTGACAACCCAAATCATTAAAGTAAATCCTTCTATTAAGTTAATTTAAGTCATTATGCATCAAAAGAAAATTGTATTTATTTATATGTATTTATATATTTATTTAGATTAAGGATGAAAGTTTTAAAATTAGCATTTATAGTGGCTGGTGAGTCTTAGGTGAATTTAAGGAAATTGTTGGGAATTGGCAAAAGATAGTTTACTTTGTGGCAAATAAAATAAAATAAATGGATTTGGTGGGATTGGAGTTTGAATAAAGAAGATTTTATTTTATTTGGTTGAAGAAACAAAAAGAGAAAAGTGAAATTAATGGGCTAAGGAGGAGAAGGAATTAGGGTCTATTTTAACCTCCTCGGTTTGCGTGTAGTTAAAAAAAAAAGAGAAAAGCTCTCCTCTCTCTCTCCCTCTCCGCCGCCTCTCTCTCCTCCCTTCCTTCTCGTTTTTTTTTTGTCGCCGCCGCCGCCCTCCCCTCTTTTTCGTTCTCCCTCCATCCCCGCCATCTTTTTCTCTCAGTTGCCGCTCGTTGCCGGGAGGTTTCACGCTCAGAAACATACGATCTCTCGCTGTCTTTCGTGGTCTCCGACGTGCTCTCACGCTCTCGCTCTCACGTTCCCCCGCTCTCACACTCGGAATCACGCTCCCCCTTGCCCAGAATCGCCCTCACACTCTCGACCTCTCGCTCTCTCGCTGACTCTCGGGCTCTCGCTCTCGCTCAAAATCTTGTTATCGGCTGCGATTAATTGCTAGCCTGATCGTCAGTCATCGAACCAGTACTCCCTAAGTGAGTATCTCAAACCTGAGTAGGTTAGTGGCATAATTTGGCAAATATTTAGGAATACGAATTAATTGGTAAATCTTAATAGGTAGTCGGTGATTGCTTTAGTCCATAGGGTCGGAGGAAACTGAGTTTAGTCACGTTCGGGTAAGGACTCTCTCGAACAAATTTTGAGTTTGCTTATGATAGGTTAGGCTTGATAAATAACTTAAGTTAGGGGAATTTTATTTCCAGTTTGTTCAGGAATTTTGCAAGAGTTGCAGTGTGGTTAGCTTTATAGATCAACCCTCAGGTAAGTGATCTTACTACCTGAACTGCCTTCGGGCCATATGAATAGTTGCCTTGCGATAGCAGATTTCTAAAGCTACGTATGATATAAAATGCTTGTATGAAAGTTCCATGTCTTAAAGTTGTATGTGCCTGATAATGTATAAGCTTACCCTATGAAATGTTTATGATCAGTATTATTAATGTATGAATCCATAGGATGGGATGAGCATGAACTTGGTTGATTATGTATGATGAGTAGCGGTGACTCCCCTACATTGGTTGGATGTCCACAGGAGGTTGTGTTCCTTCAGGTTCACTGGAGGTTGTGTTCCTTCAGGTTCACTGGAGGTTGTGTTCCTTCGGGATCACTAGAGGACGTGTTCCTTCGGGTTCACTAGAGGTTGTGTTCATTCGGGTTCACCAGAGGTTGTGCTCCTTCGAGTACACTAGAGGTTTGTGTTCTTTCGGGATCACTAGAGGTAAGAGTTTCCTTCGGGGCTCTAGAGGTTGTGGGCATCCATAACCAACGGTGGGGCGGGTATAACCATTTCCCTATAGAAGTATGATAAATATGCATGTCTTATGTTTGACGCACTTAAAGGACTTAGGTACCTAGCCCGACTCCGATAGTGGGGTCACTTACTGAGTAATATAATTACTCATCCTTTTTTCTTATATGTTTCTTAAGTAAAGGAAGGAATGTGCCGGTGAATGAAAAGAAGAATCCTTGATGGCATCACGGGACCCGTAGTAGCTTCCGCGTAGTCTTGCATGTTTTATTAAAATTGTTGTCCAACTGTCTAATTTTGTTTTGAGACTTGTCTATTTATTTGTTTATGTGTATTTTTCATTCATGAAGTTTCTTTTATTGATTTTATTAGGGATACCCCGAACCAAAATTTTCTTTTTTACTTATTAATGTGTTATTTTCTTGAATTAAAATAAGTGGAAATTTCCATGAAAAGCTTTGATCCTTCTTCACTATTCAGCACAGTGTCGTTCTTTGAAGTTTTGCATGCATTGAGTAATAGTCCGATTAGTTTGTATAAGTCGGGTCGTTACACAACCATTTTATTTAAGAAAGATACAAATTATTGTAAGAAATGTTAAGGAAATATACTTAATTTGCAAAAACAAAAAATAAAAAATAAAATAGTTACCCATACAATAGGTACCTATGTTACTTTTATTTTCAAATGGTCAATTATTCTACCATATAAAAGAAATAAAAAGTAAAATATTTAATTTCCTTTTTTTTTTTTTTTTTTTTAATACAAATAGATAGAAAGACTTGAACTTCAATGTAGTATATGCCAAATATTGTGAAATTATGCACATTTTAATTTTTTTTAATTGTTGTTAAGTTTTTAATTAAGTATTTAAAATAACGTTGATATTGTTTTACAAAAAGGTAAACATCTCATCTATTTTATGCATTTTAAACAAGTTAGAAAGTCAAACATCATTTCAATTTGAATGGACTAATTTGGAAGGTTTGCTATGGCTTTAAATTATATATATATATATATATATATATATATATATTTTGATTAAAAAGAGGTAAATTATCAAAACATACATTTGTTTATTAGACTTCTTAAGGCAATCCTGAATAAAAAGGACGTAAAGATACAATTTTATTTATGTATTAAGAAAAAAAAAAAGAAAATAACGAGGACATGATTTTTTAAAAGATGGCATAGCTTAAGTTTGAATATTCACCATGTTGTTTGTTTTACTAAAAGAAGACATAATCCAAACCAAAGAAAATTAAGAGAAGTCTATATATTTATATCAAGTTTTCACAAAAATAGTATAATCAAACTCGATGATATTTAGATTTAAATATGATATAATGGTAGATGCAAGTATACCTCTAAACTTTCAATTTAAAAAATTGAACCCTCGTGTTCAAATGAGAGTTAAAATTAAGTGAAAATTGCACCTTCAAACTTACAAAATTGTACAAATTATAACATTTGTATAAGTTCGAAGGTTCAATTTTTATAATTTGTGGATCCAATTTCTACAATATTGTAAGCTCGATGGTCTAATTTTAATCTTATAAATGTTTAGGGGCCTAATTTTTACAATTGAAAGTTTGAGGCTATAACTGCAACTATCATATGTAAGAGGTGTTCTTTTGCAATTTGTCATAACATTTTTAAAAGTGTCCATTAAATTTACAGTATCCATGAAAAATGAAAATTTCAAAATTTATCCCTTTTATCAATTTTCACGGTAAACTCTAAACTCTCAATTTCATCCAATTAAATACTTGTTTGGGTTAACTTAAAAAATAAATATTTTTCAAAAATTTATTTCATTTAAACATTTTTTAAAAGAAGTGTTTAAAATAGACGTACTAATGGGTTTCAAAATTCATTTTGAGTTATTTTTATTTCTTTCAAAATAACTTATTTTTAAATGTTAAAATACCATGTTGGTGCATGTACTCTTTAATTAGTTCAATTTTAGTCCATATACTTTTTGATGTCTAATTTCAGTCTTGGTATTTTCAATCGATCTTAAATTTAGTCTCTCAAAGTTAAATTTTATCGAAATTGATTAAATAATCACAATAATTTTCATGTAAAGAAGTACAACATATGAATATGTTCTCAAAATTTATAGTGAAAATGCTAATAAAAAATAAAAGTTAATGAAAATATCCACAATATATATTTCATAATTTGTTGAAAACATTTGAGAATACAACATATTTTTTAAGTTTAGGTTCGGATTGTAACATTTATCTAAATTTAGGAGTAAATTTTTTGAAATTAAAAACCTAGATATAATTTGACATATTTATGGATATTTTCTTTAAACTTCAATTTAGATCTTAACAAAATCCAATCATATTTTTATCTAACATTTATTACCAGAAAATTAATTTAAAAGCATCTCTTAATAAAACCCTAGTTAGGTGCAATATTTGGGAGAAAAAAAATTAAAAAAAAAAAAATACTATCAAACCCACGATTCTTTTTTATTTCTTTATTTTAATTTTTGCAATCAAACACAATAAAGATTAAGGCAGACAAGACGTCCACCATAACATTGATCCATCCATTATGAATATCCCAAGATATACATATATCACCCCTTTTGGTTCCATGGTTTAAATTTTTAATTCTAAACGTTAACCCTCAAAATTATATAATTATTAAAATTTGGTCAAATTAGACCTTAAAACTTATATAACTATGTAAATTTTAACATTTGAGTAAGTTTAAGATTTCAGTTTTTATCATTTGTTGGTTCAATTTTTACAATTATTGTAGACTTGAGGATCTAATTTTAACGCTTATAGAAGTTCAAGAACCCAATTTTTATAATTGAATGCCTAAGAGTCTAATTGCAACTATCATCATATTTCAAGAAAAGTGCTTGGCGATTTACCCAAAATTAGAAAAAGTTTAACCTCTTTGAACTTTAAAATTTATCTCCGTATCGTTTTTGAAGTTCTTAAACTTTAAATGTTGTGTGTAACAGTAAGAAGTGAGTATAGCTCAACTGATATCAAATATGTAATATCGACTTCGACTTTTTTGTAAATTTATTTAAATTTAAGATTTTTTAATTTTCTTTTTGACACTTTCCACTATGATTTATCTATACAAATATTATTTTGGATCAATTAAACTATAAACTTTCATAAATCTATTAATTTAGACTCTGAGTTTGGATTTCTTCTCAAAATTATCCATACAACAATTATAATCTTACATTTTGCAAAATCGACATTTAAATAAGTCTATATAAACGTGAGAATTGATGTATTAATACTTTCCAAATGCAATCCTAACAAAGGATCTAAATTAATTTGCTTATCATTTATAATTTCATCCCACGTAAAAATTTATGAATTAAACCATACAAAAAATATAATTATTAGTTTAGAAATTTAATTGATTTATAATTGAGTGTGTATGGGGTAAATTGATATATAAATAACAACAGTATGAGCGAGTCGCAGAGTAACTTCCTTACCTAACTGTATTTATGAGAGTTTGAGCGTTTAGAAAAGGGAAAAAAAAAAAAAAAAGAAAAAGGAGGAATTAATTAATAAATTAATTAATATTGTTATTGTTTTATTCTATTAAAAAATGAAAAAAAGAATTGAGAAGGAAAAGCATACGACCATGGGTGAGGGTGAGAGAGAGCGAGAGGAGTGGGGGCGTCGGGAACTTCACATTATTTATGTTATCTTTCCACTCTCCTTTCACGCGCGTCACTTCTACGCGCTACTATTCTTGAATCAAATTTCTAAACTAAACTTCCTTACTTCTTCAACTCATTTGTTTTATTCCATTTTTCTTTCTTAAATAACACTTTTTGGTCCTTCTTTCAAAACCCCAACAACAAGTTGTTAGTCATTGTATAACATTTTTTTGGAGTAGATTGTTTAAGAGAAATTTAATATTCTTATAAAATGAGCATTGGGATCGGAATAATCGTGTGTTTGATTTACAGTAATGTAAGATGTTTTAGTATTTAGAGATTTTGAGCATCTTAAGATACTTTTATGGAGGACATTTAGAGAATTTTGAATGTTGCGCTCTTGAAACATGAATTTTTTAGATTATTGTATTGAGGGTATATTTTTTTTACTTTTATATATATATATGTCGTTTTTATTTTCATTTTACGATTGTAATAAATATTGACAATTATGTGTATTTCACTCCCTTGAGTTTGTAGTTTATTTAAAAAAAAAAAAAATGGAAGACATTCAAATTTAATTTCTAAAATTAGAGTATGAGATAAGATTAGAAACTTTTTTCTTTGAACTTCATGTAATTTTAGAAAGGTAGCAAACTTAAATTGAAACATTTTATTTAATTTGAGTTAATTTGGCCAGCTTGAATAATAGATAACCAACAACTTTGTTTCATATGAAAAAGATGTATATATATATTTTCCATTCTTCTTAAGTTAATAGATTAGTTTTTTCGAAACCACATCAAACATATATAAGATTAGTTCTACATCATTTTTCCATAAACTATAAATTTAAATGCATTGCCAAAATATCATAGTTAGGTATATGAGACTCATTCATCAACATTGCCAAAATAATAATAATAATAATAATAGTAATAATTATTATTATTATTATTATTATTATTATAATCTACCAATTTAAATGCATATGCATTTATAATCTACACATTTTTATAAGTTTTTATTTAATAGATTCCAAACATCATTTTAAAGACAAATACTATATTGGGTAACTCAAAATATCATAGTTAGGTAGGCAGAAGGTGAACTACAAGCCATCAATATTTTTAAAAAGACATAATTTTCTAATAAATAAGTAATAATAATAAAACAAAAGTACCACAAAATGAGTCTAGGCAAATTATATAGTGTTAGTTGGACCATCTTAATTAGCTGATTTTCAATTGTTTTGTTTTATGTATGTATTATGTATATATAAGTGAAATTTGTATGTTAGATCAGAAGAAAATTATATCCCAATTGAATATTTGGATATAAATGTTGGTCTTTGGATTTCGTTCACGCTAGGCTTTGGTACGAGCCTCTCGTGGGCTTGACTTTTGGCTCGTTTCTTCTTGGATTGGTCTCAAGATACTCCAACAACTGACATGTGTAGAAGATCCTCACACCGGTGTGGTGTCGAGCCTATAGCACTCCAATGCTTAAATTAATACAAGGATTGTTTAATTCAACTAAACACAAAAAGAGTAAGGTCGAGTTTTTCCTTTGAAGATTACTTTATTACTCTTGTGGAGTGGTCGAATGGGACTATTTATAGGTCTTTCCTCTAACACATGCCTTTGGTTACGTGTAATGCCGAAGGTGTGTCAAAGATATTTTTGGCACTCAAGGTTGCAAGGTGTCAATCTGGGCCCAACTCGATTATTTCTTTATTGATATATATTTTATCGGCTTAGCCGGTTGATCCAAACTCCAAGGCATTGACGTTTTCATTTTGGGATGAACACTCCCCTATTCTTCCTTTTGATACCCTATGGGCTTAAGCCTACTCATTGGCTTTGAGTCTTGCCTTAGGCAACCGTCAACCATACATATTTTGGGGCTTTTCAAGACACAACTATTGAAAATTATTTCCAGTATGACACTTTGAGTTGGTAGAGATGCTTTTATTATTTTTGATAACATGACTTGATAACAAATCACTTTTTTTCAAAGCACATCTGGTTCGTTTTGCCCGCAATAGTTCAATGAGTTTTTCGAGTGAAAAAAATATTAGACATTTCATCTTCTAAAAATTTCATTTTAGATTCTATGAGAATTTTTATGAAAACCTTTCATTTGCTTCTCTTCTACAAAAGTTTTATTTCTCCATACTTCATATTAATTTTCTACATAATTCTTCTTTTAATCGATTCATCAAATTTAAGAAATAAATATTCAGTGTCTATAAAAACAATATTTAATATGCAATTCAAATATTTAGGGTATTTTTTTTTTTAAAATGACGACATCACACCACACCCTTTTGAAAGGCTCGCTCCCTATGGGCTACAATTAATCTATCTAAACTGAGGTTCGAACTAGCCTCTCCAAATCCAACATGGAACCAAATAAGGGAAACCCTAAGGTTCCTTCCTCTATAAATAGAAGACCAAAGCACCATGAGAGGTAAGTGAATTTTTTTACTGAAATATTTGCTTAAATTCTTTACTGATGTACCTCTCTATGTTTCGCAAATCGTTTTATTTCCCTAAAATATAAATTCACCGTTGAAGGCACCAAAAAGTCATGTGAATTTTTATGTCTAAATTTTTTTATCAACATACAAAATTATAATACTTGACATTTTGAAATGAGATCAAATTTATAAATATGCAACCAAACAATATTAAAGAAAAAAAAAACATTAAGAAATGCACCCTTGTAATCTAACACAAATGTCACCAATTGGGTTAACAGAGGATAAATTATACAAAAGAAAAAAAAATCCACGAACTCCTACATGTGTTTAAAAAATATTATCATTGTTTCAAAGTTACAATGTTATTACCTCTTCTATCTTGTAAACTTTACAAAACTATCATTAAAATAGAAATTTAATAGATTTATGAATAATAATTGAGATATAGAACATTACAGCAGTGACTTGCAAGAAAGCTCACAGACAACACAACACCGTTCTAAATCCCAATTTTATAAGATTCTAACAAATTTGTACTTTAAGAAGTAGTTTTGAATCGATTAGGAAAAGATAACGTTGATGTTATAATTATTTTTGAAAGGATAAGGATTTTTTCATAAAATAAAGGGCCAAGTTCAATTTATTATTATCATTATTATTATTATTATTATTTTGTAATTTAGCAAAAAGAAAAAAGGTAATTAAGGCGTCAAAATGCAGTTATTAAAGACAATAAATGGGCAGTGGGCAACACGTAGGGTGAGGAGCGCGTGGAGTAACCGAGAAGAATGTCTCGATGGGCATTTCACGGCCACTCTCTCTCTCTCTCTCTCTTACTCAAAGCTGCTGAGAGAGAGACACTTATGATAATTTCGTAATTTTTTTTGTTCTTAAATTACGATTTTTTTTTTTTCATTTTCTTTTTAATTTTGGTTTTTTCCGTTTCTTTGATTCACCTTCTTCTGTTATCATTGTGCCCTAGATCCATGTCTTCCTTCTTCAGGCCCCAGTTCACTCCATAACCTTCACTCTCTCTCTTTTCTATCTGCATTTTTTTGTTCCTTTTTCCTCAGCCGTTTCTCTCCTGGGAAAGCGTGGAAGTATTTCAAGGGTCATCCCCTTTTGCTTCATTATTGGCTTTTTGTAAGTTCAGTTTGATAGTTTTATTTGTTGGGTTTTCTTCTGCTCACCTTTTTGGTTCTGGTTCAGTGGGATTTGGTTACATTTATCCACTGCAAACTGCGGTTCTGGAATGAATTAATGTTATTGGGTATGTATTTCGTCTGAAGTTTGTGGGTTTAATTGTGGAAATTGCTTTGGTTTTGGAGTTGTGGCTATTCTAGCTTAGTTGGGTTTTACTTGTATTTGGTCTTGAATGGCAATTGCAATTGAAATGAGCTAAGCTGTGGGTGTTTTAGGTTTATTTTCTGAGTTTTTCTTGTTGAGTTTTCACGTTATGGGAATGTCGGAAGAGGAGGATGTATCACTACTGGATGAATTTGAAGGGTGAATATTGATTCTGAAGGAGGATATTGTTGGGGGTGGTTTTTTTACATCATGGGTTGCGTTTGCTGTAAGCCCTCTGCTATTGAAGATAGCAAGGAAAGTCCAAGGGAGAGGGTGTCAAGTAAGACCTCGTCTGACCTGCGGGTGGCAAGAGTGACTTCATCATCGAGGGAAGAAGCTTTTCGTACTAAAGATCAGTATGATGGTAATGATGCGAGAGTGACGTTGATTGACAAGCAGGTGAATGGGTCCGGTCGACTGCCAGGTGAGAATTTTGAGAGGAAGAGGGAGAAGATGGAGCATATGGGTGCTCAACATCCTTCAATGGGGAGAATTCCGAAGGCAGCAGAGGGAGACCACATTGCTGCAGGGTGGCCGCCGTGGCTGGCTGCAGTTGCTGGCGAGGCAATCAGAGGATGGCTACCCCGACGAGCTGATTCTTTTGAGAAATTGGATAAAGTATGCTCTTTTTGATGATTTTTTTTTTTTTTTTTTTTTTCGTTATTGGCCCCCTACCAACTAACTCACACGCCTAGAGAAGAAAGTAAGAAAATGGACACTCTGCGTACACACTTCATTTTGAAAAAGTTGGGTATTTCATATTTGATTGAGAATTTCAAGTTTTAGTAAGCCTGATGTTATATTATATAGGGTCTTAAATCACGTTTTCATCACAGCATTTAGTGTGTATATTATGGCCTTAGAAAATTTGTTTTCTAGTTTTAGTAAAAAGTGATGTCTCTAATTGAGCAGGAGATGGTTTATTTCCAGTTGCAGAATGATTTACACATTAAGGTGGCATCTCTGTGGAGAAATATAGTTAGTACTCCCCCAGTGTTTTCTTAAGGGAAAAAAAAAAGAGATGTACAAGGTGATCCAACTGTGCCTTTTATTGGAGGCTGGAGCTGTCCCTCTCATTCTTGTAGCATATGATGGTTAATGTAACTTGCTTTAAGATGGTTAACTTTTCCAGCAGGATACTTGTAAATAATGAGACTAGGGAGCCAGAAAGTTTCACCATTTGCGCCTTTTGTTTGGCAGTGGGGATTTTGCATTAAATAATGAATTAAATTTGAACCCTTCTATTCATTCATTGTACTATTGCCAGTGATGATTTTGCAGAATCGAAAGTGATATTACTTGGAATGAATTTTATTAAGCATAATTTTGTTGTTTAAAGTAATGGTTTAGTGGTTATTGTGGCCAATCATATAAAGATTTAGGATGATAGTAATAATTCTTTGTTTTAAATTATTAATGTTAAAATGTGTACTTGTGCAGATTGGCCAAGGGACTTATAGTAATGTATACAGGGCTCGTGATCTTGACCAAAAGAAAATTGTTGCTTTGAAGAAAGTAAGGTTTGACAACCTGGAACCTGAGAGCGTCCGCTTTATGGCTAGGGAAATTCACATATTGCGTAGACTTGATCATCCAAATGTAATAAAGCTGGAGGGTCTAGTTACATCTAGGATGTCTTGTAGCCTCTATCTTGTTTTCGAGTACATGGAACATGACTTGGCAGGACTTGCTTCACATCCTGGTGTGAAGTTTACAGAGGCGCAGGTAACTGCAGGATTTTATTGTAATATCATTTATCAATGTCAACTTGTCAAGGACTTTGCTTCTCAATGTCTAGAAGATTAAGCATTTTAAGACACTACATTTGCATACTCTCAGTTCATTCAATACTTCTGAATCAGAAGTCCAATTTATCTTGGGGCAGGTCAAATGTTACATGGAGCAACTTTTACGTGGACTTGATCATTGTCACAGTCATGGAGTTCTACATCGTGATATAAAGGGTTCCAACCTTTTAATTGACAATCATGGCGTCTTGAAAATTGCTGACTTTGGTCTTGCAAGTTTTTTTGATATCCATCAAAATCAGCCACTGACTAGTCGGGTTGTTACTCTTTGGTATCGACCACCTGAGCTTTTACTTGGTGCCACTTATTATGGTACAGCTGTAGATTTGTGGAGTACTGGCTGCATACTTGCTGAGTTGTATGCTGGGAAGCCCATTATGCCAGGAAGAACAGAGGTATATTATTTTTAATTTTTGCTGAATCCTACGACTGACTGAAACTTCTAATTCAATATTCATGTCTGGTTCCTGGCTTTATGAGATAACTTAGTTAAGTACATAGAAATATTAACAGTTATATGCAAATTGGAAATGACCTATAAGCACTTTTGGTATGTATCTTCCTGTCAAAACCCATTCAAACAAGATTTGAACATTGTTATTTGTGACAAATTTTTTATCATTGACTCATTGTTAAGCTTTAAAACTGAAGTTGCTATTCTTAGCTTCAGCTTGTGGTAGGATATATGATATATCGGCATCTTATCTAACTACCTTTCGTTTGTTGTTACCATGATGGTATTTAAATATTGTTAATTCTCAAGAATCGTGTTTTTTATTGTCATAAAATGTACCAATTAGAAGCAGGTGCGCTTCTTTATGTGTCTGCCTCATGTTTGCTAGTGTGATTTTGCTTTATTATGGTTATTGAGATCAAGTATCAAAATGTGAGTTATATGTTGGCAGGTGGAACAGCTACATAAAATATTTAAACTGTGTGGCTCTCCTTCAGAGGATTATTGGAGAAAATCAAGGTTGCCACATGCAACAATATTTAAGCCCCAACAGCCTTATAGACGTTGTGTTGCAGACACATTTAAAGATTTCCCTGCACCAGCTTTAGCTCTCATTGAGACATTACTCTCTATAGATCCTGCAGATCGTGGCTCTGCTGCTCTTGCCCTTAAAAGCGAAGTATGTTGTGTTGGGTGATATAATTCTTTCTTATAGGACTGTTGTAATAGATTATTCCGTCTTCATCTGTACGTTGCTTAAATCTTCATGTATGCTTTCTCCCTATATTTATCCGTGTCCAGGCATTTTTGAAATCATTGTAGACTGTAGATTATATTGATTAAGTCGAGTTGTGTAGCGTAGATCTATTTTAAGTGTGTCCTAGTGGTTTGAACTTTAGAATGTTTGGAGTTGCTCTATAGGCCATTGGCTCTAGCCCTAGCTCAAAATTTAATCACAAGCTTAGTTGTCTTCTGGAGCTCTCCTTGAGTTGGCGAAGCCTCCGAGATTACTAAGGAAGCCATGAACCTGATGCTAATTGCTAGGAGTGGAGCTCCTGTCTCTTTGGTTATAATATATTTAAGAAAGAGAGAAATAAAACTTGTGGAGATCAGTTTCATCGGAAGAAGTCTTTACTTTACATCTAACATGGTTTTAATTCTTAATTTCTAATATCAAAACTTCATTTTTTCTGGGTATAATAGCCTATCATTTTTCTTCCTCGTGCATACTTCATTATAATTCTCTATCAGTACTTGGTATTTTTTTCTGTTATTTTGATTTAGGAACAACGAACTGTTTATGTTACGACTATTTTGGATTGTTCATTTCAGTTTTTTTCAACAAAGCCACTACCTTGTGATCCTTCAAGCTTGCCAAAGTATCCTCCAAGCAAAGAATTTGATGCCAAGATAAGGGATGAGGAAGCTAGAAGGTATTTGATATACTGCAATAATATATCAAAATCTGGCATTTATTTTTCTCTTGGATGAGGAAGAAAGCTACTTGCTTCACTGAAATCCAACAAGGATTTTTTATTTATTTTTTTTTATTTTTTATGTTTGATATTCTCAATGCATCTTTTGGGAAAGATAAAGCTTAAAGGTTACTTTCAACATCACCATAGATAACCGTGTTGTGGTCTTTTTTTTTTTTTTTTTTTTTTTTTTTTTGGCAA
>QLSR01000065.1:1296082-1401142 GCA_031780015.1 Citrullus colocynthis | reverse complement strand
TTTTTTTTTTTTTTTTTTTTTTTTTTACGGCGAGAAAAGGGGGTAAATCTTTCTCCTCTCGCACGCGTACGTAAGGTAACACGTGTAACTTGGTTGCAAATTATGTAGGCTCTAAATATTTTGGCCATTCTTGTAGAGAATTTGTATTTCAATATTGGCCTTAGGCTGTATGTATAGTTTCAAGTGGATATGACATTACTCTGCTTCATTGTCAAGAGAATTGTTGGACCAGAGATATTTGACTTTCTACATTTTCTTATTATTGGGCAGGCAGGGCCTATTACCTCTCCAAACTTCCTCTCTATCCATTTCTTGTTGCGTTTATTTGGGCCATGCGTACAGATTACGGTCGCCATTTGCCTGAGAATGAAGAAATACAAAAATAAATGAATAAAATTTGTAGTTGGTCTTTGGCTGAGATGCTAATAGGATCAAAATTTTGATGTTGATAGGAATTGGTCCACATTCTAGAAAGATTGACATATCAATATGATATCGATATCAATGGATATTGATGTATCGATAATTTCTTTTGTTGGTGTTTGTATGATCTATCAAAACTATTGGTGAACTTTAATATCAATATCAAATTCTTTTATTTATCGATATATCAATGAATATAATAATGTATTGATGGTTATATTCTTTTAGTTTGAATTGTTTTCTAATTTTTTATTTTGATTAATTTACTTACATTTTTTTTTTTCAATCTTTCTATGGAAGGAAATTCTTCCAATATAAAGATGTTAGGTCAAATCTTTTGTTAATTTAACTAATAGAACAAGAAAACTAGTAAAAGGTTATTTCGAACCTTATCAAAGGAGTCAGTGGGTGAATTATTTAATAACACTGGGGACCATTTCCATGGCCTCTTAAAGTGGTTTTTCTGAGTACATCGAATGTTATAAGAGATTTGAACTTCTAACACGAAGAGAAAAAGTATATGTCAATTAATGTGGGTAATGCTTACTTTTATGCTCCTTAATGTATCAAAGTTTTTATTTATTTGAGGAAATTGCAAAAATCACCCTTGAAGTATGATGATAGTTACAATTACACCTAAACTTTTAATTGTAAAAATTGGGCCTTAAACTTCTATAAATGTTAAAATTGGACCCTCAAACTTATACAAATGTTACAATTTATAAATGATGTAAGTTTGAAGGTCCAATTTGACCCAATTTTAACACTTATGTAATTTTGAGGACTCAATTTTTAAGATTGAAACTTTAAGGGTATAATTGCAACTACTACCATACTTTAAGGGTGATTTTTGCAATTTCTCCTATTTATTTTTATTAATGCTCCCTGAACTACATTTGAATTTAGAGGTAGGTGATAATAGGTGTGGTAATTCCTCATCAACTTTGGAATCGTTTGTTCAATTTGGAAACAAATTTAGAATGATAGATAAAAGGGAAAATAATGTTAAAGTCAACCCCAGCTTTGTCCTTTATAGTCGTGATATTCACCCATAATTTTTATGGCAATTTGTAGTAAGTGGACTCAGATTTTCCAAATTTGAAGTCAACACTATCATAATAATGAACCCTAATCTGGCCTATCTCCTTTCCTTTTTCTCCATTTTAATCCTTTTAAATTGGTCAGAACTCAGATGTTAGGACAATTTCAATTCTACAAAATGAAACCCACATAGACTTCATCAATATTAACGAACAACATGACAATAATTTATTTCTTTTTCCCTTTAGAAATATTCATTCAACTCCTTTCTACAATGATGGAGATTGGAGGGGGCTTGAATCTTGAATAAATTATTGTATCCATTTTTTTGTTAGTTTAATTGTATGTCAAATTTGATTTATTTTTACTATAATTTTCCTAACAAAACAAACATCCTATGTGTATATTGTATAACAATAGGATAAGACACCACAATTTGTTGATAGAAAAAGAAAATTTGAAGCAGAAAAGTCAACTCTAATGAAATGAAAACTCATTTATATACACAACTAGTTTAAGATAATTACTAACAAACAAAGCAGCCCATGTTCATACCTCTGAAAGATAAATATAATACATGTTTTAATTATAACAAATCTTTTATGACAGACCAGCAATGTGTGACAATTGGCAATTCGATGGATGAACGATGACCTCATAATTGTTGAACTAAAAAGAAAAATTGTGACAAATTTGACACAAAAAAAAGCGAGAATTAGCAAATGACCATATAAAGTGTTTGAGGTTTTATTTATTTGATTCTTTTGAACTGCTACAAGACTCGTACTTATGAAGAAATGCATATCTAAATAAGCTCAGAAAGGGAAATGAAAGATTAACAAAACCATATACTATAAAAGGGGAAAAAAAGATGCAGCATGTATAGAAATATTGTGGGATAAAGTTTTTACAAAAATAATAGAACTCAGCTATAACTTTGGTTTTATCAAAGCTCCAATGATCCCAACCTGTGTAAAAATGCATTTATGCTAATATTGGAACTAACCTTCTTTAGTTTATATCATGTTGTTGTAGCAATGGTCTGTATAATGTTGCTCTCTGCATTTCATCAATGCACTGTTGTCTGAGTTGATAGGACGAACCCAGGATTTAGATTTCTCCTGCTCCGCTTCCGCCTTCCCAAATTGTTCGTTTGAGTTTAACTGCAACAAACTTGTACAAAATTCATTTACACTGGTTTTCCCCGGACCTAGCTGCCAAAATTAGTCTAGTTATAAGACGGTGAAGCCGTTGAGCTCCTTGGCCTGGTTTGAGTTTCATCGGATTACCGACAGTGGAACACTTGGGGTGGCCTGCACACCAACCGCCAGGAGTGAAGTCCCCTTTCTTCCGATGAAGCAAATCCCTGTCGATCTGATCTAGCACGGGGTCATCTTGTTTGAACTTCCGAGCGAAGGCAGCATTGCTTGTGATCATGTTCTCTGTGTCGTTAAGAGAGAGCGTGTGTGGATGCTGTTTGGGGGGATTATCCCAAGAGATGTAGTGTAAGTCATGGTTCACAGCTGTACTGGCAAACTCGGGCACGTTGCATATGACAGTGTGAAAATAACCTTCGGGAGAGGAGACGAAATTACTGTAGTACATGAGAAGGGTCCTAGGAAGATTATCCCAACCCCAAATGAAATATTCCACAAACTCACGAGACAGAACCATCCATGCTGAACCTGCAGAAGAGAGTCGTGTTATTTGATCGCTCAAAAGATTGGATGACGGGTGGTTGAGTGGCTGGCAAAACTGGTTCACACATGTTATTTTTCCTCTAACTAGGATACTCTGCATAATGAATGGTCAAAGTACAGAATCACAAACAGCTTAGAACTTCGATGAGGAAAGAAAGAGTCCTACCACGGAAAAAAACTGGTTCAAACTCCACTGCAAATCAATGATTCCAATGCACTTTCAAACATGATAATATTTTATTGTTCATTAAGATTAAAAAAAAAAAGAAAAAAAACTCTCTTCAATCCCTTGGAGATGATTATTTCAGGCAGATATGTGATGAAAAAATATCGATAACTGCAGGTAAAATGAACAGAGGTTTATAGAGGAAGACGAACCAGTAAACAATTTAAATGCTGTTGGCAAAGCTCGCGATGGATTGACATTGAAAATATCTGATTTGGTCATCAAATATAGACCAGGATCTACAATCAATGGCATAGCTCGCTTATCCCTGCAAATACAATCAAGTGGGTAAAATATAAGTAAAACGATATCGACAAATATGAGAGCAGATGAGAGAATGCTATACTAACTCCTTCCACCCCAACTGGCTTGTATGCTCAATAAAATTGAGGTTTCGATCTAAATTTGTGAACGTATAAAGAAGATCTGCAATGTAAGACCAATGAAAGTTGTAACATATGAAATAAACTGAATATAAATTAACAAGTTAAATGACATGTACAAACCATCTTGAGTCACAAGAGGATAATCAGAAGCACTGAGGTTGATAAACCAATCCCAGTCCTTACTCCTCTTAAGAAGAATGGCACAGGCATGAAGAGTATTAGCAACCATGGTAGGTCCCCTGTAAGTAACCATATTGGCCTTGCTGATCATGAAAACATTCTTAACTTCGGCAAAAAGTGACTCATTTCCCACTCGAGAGGCCAATTCCAATCGCTCCTCTGCTGGTGACTCGAGGTCCAAGTGAACAACATAATGATTCAGAGGGTGATACAACGCTTTAAGGATTCTCCATAGCTTTTCCAAATCACCTTTTGACCCAGAAATCAAATAAGCAAAACGAGGGATTGTTGGTCCCGTAGGAGGTGAAGGTTGTACGATCTTTGATTCAGCAAAAACAACACTCGTGTTGTCCATAGTCATTCGAGTGGGAAAGATCGCAAAAAGCGAGTTGATCGTGTAGAGTGAAGAGACGAGACCCATGTTGAAGAAGGTGACAAGAAGAAATATGCATATGAGAGAGCTTATGACAAGAGGAAACAACCATTTCCTCTCCATGTTCAAGGACCCCATTAGAAGATCTTATCATGGGTTGATTTCAACTCCAGTTTCTATTAATCATTTTAGACGGCAGGGTCTTGGTGATTTCCCAATAGTTTGATAAGATCAAGGCACCAAATAACAACCCCAAGCTGTTCAAATTTGGACCAAGACCCTTAAGAAATAAAACAAATGCACCCAAATCAATAATATAAACTTCACACAAGGTTGATGAATATAACAAATATAAAACAAACCCCCCATGTCCGCAAATTTTATATTAATTTTCAGTGAACAACGACCTCAAGCTTTGCGTGAACTACTAGCTCAAGTATCTTAAAAGGAAAAAAGAACAAAACCCAAAATGTAAACCAAAACTTAGATAAGAATGAGAAATTTAGTGCATATATCAAAATCAAATAGATAGGAACAGCTTAAAGAAGCACAAAAGAATGGAAAACTAAATTACATCCACATTTCAATGATGGAAAGCTAAAATGTATAGATTACCAGACAAATCAAATGGTGATATTCAGACATAATGGATAGTCAGGCAGAAACCCTAATCTGCACATTCCAAATCAGGCAAAAAATTGATTACAAGATTTAAAATAACTTGTTCATTACAGGGGAAGTCATGGAACACTAAAAAACAACCAAATGCCATAAAAGTCTTCCAAAATAAGAGCAACCCAGATGAGCAGATCCTCAAATCATTCAACAGAAACCAAAACTATAAAGAAAAAAGCATCAGAAAAATCCAAAGAAACCCATAAAAAAACATGAAATGATGAAGAAAACAAACGATTTCCTCAATACCCACCAGGGAAAAATCACAGGAGAAGATGAAATAGCAATACCCAGAAAACAAAAACAATAAAAAGGAGCAAGAAACCGTCCACAGCAACAGAAGAAATGAAATGGGGGCAAGGGAATACGTACAACGCAAGGAAGAAACGGCGAGAAACGCAACGAGAATGAAGAGAGAGAGAGAGAGAGAGAGAGAGAGAGAGAGAGAAAGAGAGAGAGGGAAAGGGAAATACGAAAGAGAAACCTGCCGTTCTTTATGTTTGGTGCAGAGCAATGGCGTTGGTGCAAGGTGAAAACAAAGTGGGAATTATAAATAACAAAGGAATGGACTTAGAGAGATTGATAATTGGAAATGAGGGAAGAGCTTTTTTTGGGCAAAAGGGAAGGAGAAGGACAAGTGTTCATATCACAGAATGAGAGAGAGGAAAAAGGGGAAAAAAGCCTCTTTGGTTCTTTGGGGTTTGGATTTCTTGCAGCTAAGTTTGGGAGTTTCCATTGTTTTTGCCTAATTTCCTCCCATTGATGTGAATTCAACTTATCTTATAAGCTTTTCTTCATTTCAATTTTCAACAATCCTGGAATATTGTTCTCTCTCAAAATGTTTTTGTGGAAAAGTCATTTCCTTTACCTCTCTGTCTCACACACCATAAATCACGCTTCAAAATATTATTGATTTAAATACTATTTTAGTCTTCATGTATTTACCTTTCTTTTATTAGGAGATCCTTATATTTGAAAAAAAAAATATATATATATATGTTTTCTTTCTTCTACTTTGAATTTTGGTCTATTCATTTTCTTTTTTATTTCATTTTCCAGGAACTAAAATAACTAATTTTTAAAAGCACGAAGATTAAAATGAACGAAAGTTATAACTACGAAAACCAAAATAAAAATTTAAAAATATATAGACTAAAATAGAAAAAAAAATATGAGGACTAAAGTAGTATTTAAACTAATATAATTTTTTATCTCAAAGTTTAGCCAGATTCTCTTAATTTTATTTTACTCTTTCAAGCTGTAATAAGTTTTAAATTTGATGTTTATGAGTAAAGTTTGAGATGGTGATTAACAATAGCATTATTTGATTTGTTTTGTTGTCTATTGGCATCTTTGTATAATTAATGGTAAAAATATGTTGTAAGTGTTGTGTTAAGAAAAATCTCTCAAAAAAATTGAATAACAAAAATGACGAAAGCAAATTTGTTAAGTACATCAATTATGAAGATGGATGATCGAATTTCTAATTTTAAAGAAAAGAGTAAATGTATTAAACGGAATCTTCATTTATAAAAATGTTAAACCTAAAAGAGATATGATCGTCTTATTTAAACAAAACAAAATCTTATAAGAAAAATTCAAACCTTCTCTGATCTAGATTTTAGAAGACAAAAAAGGTCACTCTTCACTTTTTTCATTAAATGTTTTAACAGTAGTAACTAAATCTATAGCTTATCGAAACTTAAGAATTTTAGCATGTAATGCACGACAAACCAACGACTCTAATATCTAACTTGAAGTTAAAGATCACCTCATTGATCGATATTATTGTATTTTGTGATTTGATATATCTTTTGTTCATTGTTCTTCTTCGTATTACTAAAAGAATTTTTTGGGTAATTATAAATAGGTGACTAAATTACTTTTTGATTTTATTTTTTTAATAAAAACTTGTTAATGAAACATTTATTACTAAAAGAATACTATCTATGTCTATCTGTTGACATATTTTGCTATTATTTGTAAATATTTTCAACCGTTATTAAAAACTAAGTCTATTTTCTTGTAATTTATTGTTGTAGTTTGCATCTGTTTAAATGCTAGAATTGAATCGATCTTAGCCAAATTTCAAAAACAAAAGCTACTTTTTTACCTTTTCAAATTTTGCTTGATTTTTGAAAATATTAATAAAAAGTAGATAACAAAGCAATAAATTTAAAGGGAGAATGAGTGTTTATAAAGTTAAATTTTAAAGATACAAAACTTAAAAACTAAATGCTTATTAAACATGATAATGATGAATTGACGACCAAATAATTTATTTAAGATTGTTTGTGTTAATTTGTTCGTTCTAAAATTATATTTGCAATTACTACATGAAATTGTCGTCGTAATAGAAAGGAAAAAGGAAAGTGCAAATTGATTTACAAATTTAAGGTGGAAAAGAAAATGTTTGTCAAATAATAAACATTGTATTAAATTAATTTGACGCATTTTCATAATTATTTAGAATTTGTCAGGTAACTATTTGATTTTTAATTTTTTTAAATTAAATTTATTTTCTTTTAATTTTTTACCTTGCTTTCATCTTTCTGGAGCAAACTAGTTAATTCTAATTAAATTTTAAAAACAAAAATGATGTTTTTAAAATTACCTTTTTTTCCATTTTTAAAAGGTTTGTTTTCAAATATAGCAAAATAAGCTAAAATATTTACAAATAATTTTGACATTTGTAAATAGTCTGATATTTTTTCTATTTATAATAATTACTCTTTTTAAAACTTGGTTTGATTTTTAAAAACACTAGTAAAAAGTGAATCAGAAAATTAAAAAATGGAAGGAACATTTATAGGCTTAATTCTCAAAAACTAAAAACAAAAAAACCAAATAGTTAGAAAACAGGATCTAACTTTTAATTTTTCATTTAAAAAATTTAGCATACAGACATTATTAAACATATGAGTTTCTTTATTTTCTTTAACCATATAAAATATATTTTTTTATTTATGAAATTTGACTAAAAATTTGAATATAATTTTTTTTTATGAAAGATAAAAACCAAAATTAAAAACAAAAATTCTTAAAATAAAGGTATAATTTTCCTTTAAAAAATATTTTGTCTCTGAGTTTATTTCTTAGGTTGTTTTCAATATAGCATATTAGACACTGATAATTGTCTATTAGCGTCTATTGTTGTAGACCGTGATATTTTCCTATATTTAAAAATATTTTTAACAATTTTGTCATTTAAAATAATTACCCTTCTTCTTGTTATAATTAATGTATTTAATTCCAAGATTTCAAAATGTATTTTTTTTTAGTCCTTAATTTCAAAATATGTTTGTTTGGTCCTTGAATTTTCAAAATGTAACTTTTTTAGTTATTGAGATTTTGAAAATAGGTTTCAAGAGTTTTTAAGTAACTTCTTTTAATTATTCTAAATAATTATATGATATTTTAAAATAGAAAAATAACTAAATTCAAAATTATTTTGTCTAATGTCATGTAATTATTCAAAATAAAAAGAACATTTCATTTTGTAAATTTAAAAATCAAATGCACCTATTATTACAAAATTCAAGTACTAAGAAAGTAAATTTTGAAAAGTTAGATCAAAGCAAATTTAACTCAACGGTAATTTATATAACCGTCAATCCTAAAAGTGAGAATTTCAATCCCTCATCCAACAATTTATTGTACTAAAAAAAAATTAAAATTCAGAAAAAATTTACATACTTTCTAAAATTGAAGGACTAAAAAAACGTATTCGGAAAGTATTTAAATAGTTGGGGAAAGAAAATGAACATTATTGATTTTAATTTTTTTAATGAAGAATTTTGACTTGTGGGATGTCCCATTCAAGTTCAATTTCACGGTTGTTCTCGTGCTTTTTTCTATTCAACCGTAATGCTTCTCTTCTACGTGTTCAATGTTTTGAATTTTAATTATTGATTTTCATTTTTCTATATCAAATATCTTTTTTTTTTGTTATGCATTTATTAATTATTCTCACAACCAATTATATACTTTACACACATGATTTATCATTTTCTTTTCTTTTTTTAACATTAGGTAAAGTCTCTTTACCTATGGGATGTTAAAAAACAAAAAAAACAAAACAAAAAGAAAAACAGAAAATCCTAAATTAAATGTGATGGAAGCGAGCATAGTAAAACGTGTACTATCAACTTCAAAGTTATAGTTTTGATTTTCCACTTCACATATTATAATTAATAATAATAATAAAAGAATAAATATTTGCATTTGTATATATACATGCATATACATATACACTTAATGTTTATAGGTTTTTACTTTAAATTTACATAAGTTAAATATATACTTTAATATCCAATATTTGATTTAATATTTTAAAAGTTTCTATTCTATTCTTTTATACCAATAAAATTCTCCATGTTAAAATTAATTATCAAATGATCACTAAATATATTTTTATTAGTTGAGGTTTGCTAAAGGTTGCATTGTCCCATGCAAGGCCCAAATTTTGATTTTTTTTTTTTTGGTATATTATTCAATATTCAGTATATATCCTTACAAATAAGCATAATATACACAAAGGATGAAACATGTATGGAAAGCCTAACTTAGCCTTAAAAGAAAATCTAAATTGCTAATTGACATCTTGAAATGTATATATGATATAAAAAAGTTTGAAATATTTTATTGTAGTTTTAACACATCTTTTAATTGGGGTTTTAATTAGTATTTAAAGAATAAAAACCTTTTTATTTTTCATGTTTTAGTACTTTCTTCTTATAATTTGTTGAACTGAAAAGAAATTTAAAATTATATATATACACGGAAAGAAACTAAGCCTCAATTTAAGAAGCTAATAAAAAAGTTTCTAATAAAAATTCATGAATAATGAATAATGACCATTGCCATAATAATGGCAGCTATGACTAAATGTTTAGTTGAATTTGAGGTATTCTTAATAAATTTATTTAACATATTTTATGTTACGACTTTTTTTATAATTATTATTTTATGATATTATACCATTTATGATGTACACATGTTATACATGTTTTAAAATTAAGAAAAAATGAAATGATTTAATAACATAAAATAATATATTTATGAAACTTTATTTCTTTTAACATGTAATTGTATCTTCTTAACCGTTCGATGTGAATAAACTTATATTATTAACTTTAAGATTAAAGGCCAATCTCCCTACCCACTATATTGAAAAAAAAAATTGTATACTTTCAAATAAACTAAAATATTATTATGTCCCTATACTATTAAGTCAAATAATTAAGACTGGACGTTTGAAAATACACAAATTAATAAAAATTAAAAGAACTTCCAAGTACAAAAACTAGAATGGTACCTTAATCTTTCAAATATCGTTTTTAAAATCAGAAAAATGTTAAGAACATAATGATTAAGTTAAAAAAGTTACCTACTAAGCTTTCAAAATTATATTTGATAGATCCTCGAAACTTAAAAGATGTTGACAAATTTGTAAAGTATTAATTTTGTTGAGAATTTATGAAAATTATTATTTGATTCTCGTCACTTGAATATAAATTATCAATTAATTAAAACATACATTTTCAACTAAGAAGTTGTAAATTTGAGTCTATGCATCTCATATCTTGTTTAAATTCAAAATATAATAATAAGAATAAGAAGATTGAATGCCAAACCTATTGAAATAATTGATCGAATAAGAATGTTGTGTACCAAACGTCTATTGAAATAATTGATTCGAGTTAACTTCTGTTTGGTTTTTTTCATCCTTCATTAAAATTTAAAAACGAGTCGAAACTCATAATCTATCGAGTAGGATTAATTCCATTGTTGGAATCTTTTCTATGGTTTTATAGACAAGGCGGATCCACAAAGAAACTAAGTAATATATACGTGTATGTACGTATATATGTGTATTTGATTTTTATTAATATAAAAAATTTGTGGTGAAAATTAGATATATTTTTTTATTTGTTCCTCTAGAGCTATAATTAAGTGAACATTGCTCTAGTGGTTGTGTGTTGCACGTAACTTGGTTTCGTAATTCTTTTTATTTTTCTTTCTATTTCTCTTCTATTATTATATATTGAAATCTATTGAGAAAAATATTTTAAATTATAAAATTGTTGAAAATATTTACAAATAATAATAAAATATTTTAATTTATTTGTGATAAACCGCGATAGATTACTGTTTATGTCTATCATGACCAAATAGATACAAATAGTATTTTATCGCAGTTTATCACAAATAAAAAGTGAAATTTTGATATATTTGTAAATATTTTAGTTCATTTTCTTATATTTGAAAACAAAACTCTTATTTATTTATTTCTTATTTCATATTTCTAATTTTCAATACATAAAACTATTTTTTTTCACCGCATATATTTATATATTATTTCAATTCAAATTTTTTTATTTCTAAGTTTCACTATTACTTATATGTTTAGTGAATAATTCTGTAAACATTTATAATAATTTTGTAATTAATTTTAGTTACTTTTGTATCGTATATCAATACGTTGTCAACAATCCTGATGCTAGCTTTCCTAGTAGGCTATATTATTATAGTCAAGGTTTACCCATCTTAGGGTGACCTCCATCCTAGCATAATGAAGGGTCTTTTTGTGTTCGGGCTTTCGAGTTGGTCAATCACCACACCACCTCTGACATAAATACGACATTCCATTTTAAATTTTCTTTTATACGGTTAAATTATAAGTTTAATCCCTCGATTCTAAAATTTGAAAATTTTCAATTTAGACTCTAATTAGTCTTTTTAATATGTCTATTAGATCTATAAACTTTCAATTTTATATTTCATAAGTCTCATAAATATATAAAAAAAAGTTTAAAAACTATATATTGAAAAAAAAAAATTATTTGTGTGTATTATGTAGTTAATAGATATGTTAATTTTAAAAAGATATTCAATACTACCTATTAAACACTAATATAACATTTAATTTTTAATATTTATCTGTTTTCTCGACTTGGGTATAAGCTTTAAAGTTCCTACATTTGAGTGAGATTTCCTGAGAAAACAAAAAGAATGATTAAAAAAAAAAAAACTCATTTATTTGTTTCTTATTTATTGCCTTCCTATTTTTACCATTTATTTTATTTTTGTATTGTTTTTTAAAATTAAAGTTCATTAATTAGTTTCTCCAACTATCTGCCACATCACACAAAATCTTCAAAAAGGGATGAAAATGGTTCTATCAGTTGGGTTAGCATCTTGTTAGTCGCATTAACAATAGAGGCTAAACATAAGCGATATAAATTTCTAAAATGCAAAGCTCAAAATAGGCCTAAATTTATAATTCATTTTTTTTTCTCCCTTTTGGTTTTTTTTGTCTTCAATGATACATTAATGTAAAAATTTGACTAAAATGTGGACTAATTGATTTCAAATTAGTTTTTTTAAAATTAAAAAAAAAATTCAAGAAAAAATACATTAAATTAACAAAATTATAAGAACCGAATTATTATTATTATTATTATTATTATTATTATTATTATTATTATTATTATGAGAATTGCTATAAGTTATTCAATTGGGCTACTCGGCTCGATTGGCTTGCCTCGACCTGCTCGCCCATCTCCTTTGAATAAATGTCAATGAAAAGAGAGTAAAGCAATTGAGCCACTCGAACCAATTGGCTCGCCGTGGCCTCATAGGTTGAGGTCGAGACCAACTTGCTCCACTCTTTTGTATCTATTCTCGATAGGCCCTTGTTTGGCATCCATGTATGGTCGAACTTTTTAGAGTCCTATTTAGAAAAGAATGAAGGAATCCTAAGGTTTGGTCCCACTATATATGGAACATGTCATCTACTTATAAAGTAAGTTTATATTCTTCCCTAAAGACTCGCTCTCATCCTTGTTTTGAAAAGTGACTTAAGCATCGAAGTATGTAGTAAGCATCATATTAGTGTGTTATTCCAATTGTTTTGTAGGTGACATTTTTTCTGGAATACATATTTACCGTTGATGACACGTGAAAGTTCGTGATAGGTAGGTAATTTTCCTTAGCCAAATTTTGACATCAACCAGAATTAAATTTTAAAGAAAAAGTATGGGTTAAAATGTTTCACTACCATATTAGTTATTCTTTGAAGTGTATACTATTTTTTGTCTCTAAATTTTGAAAATTTCTATTTATAAAGACCAAACTAAACTTGATTCAAAAGCATGAGGACTAATTTAGCTATAAATGAAGAGTATATTATCGCATCGTTAATCGTCATTATTATTATTTCGACAATATGTAGGTTTGCAATAAATTTTGAATCTAACTTTTTGGTCTAACTCATAATACATTTAACTAGTTGAGTTATGCTCAAGTTTGACTATTAATATTGAATAAATATTCATTTTGAGATTTTCTGAAGAATAAAAAAATTTAGACTTAAATCTCATCTTGATTTCTAAACTCTTGAGTTCGTTTCAATATCGTCCCTAAATTTACAAAAATCTTTATTTTGGGTCTTTGTTTGAGTTGATCTCTAAAATTTTATAGTGTCCATTTTAGTCCATAAACTTTCAAAAAACTATAGATTTTTTCAAACTCTTTAGAATTTATTTTTCATCGTGTCCAAACCTCTCTTAATATGTACTTTAAAAAAAAAAATCTAGAACCTACCTGACTTGAAATCACACTAATGTTCAAATTACATTATTATTTTATTAAGAAAAGTAAAAAATTAGAACTCAATTATAATTTTTTAAAAGTTTAAAGACTCAAATAGAAAATTTAAAAGAATTAGAACAAGTTCAAGATTTAAAAATAATATATATAAATTTAAGACCAACGTAAAACAAATTTAAGTCATGGAAATGAGATTTAAACTGAAATTTTATTGAGTGAAAAATAGGTGCCGAATTTCTAAGATCATGTTTTGTAATTATTTGATTTTTTTTTTTAAATTAAGTGTACAAACATATCTTTTACCTTTAAATTTATTGTCTATTTGTATACTTTTTACCAAAATTTTTAAAAATTAAACCTTTGAAAACTAAAAAAATAACTTCTAAAATATGAATTTTTTATTAATATAGTTATTATTAAAACTATTTATAAAAATATAGTCATTCCCAAATTTATTACAAAATATTATTGTTGTGCAAATTATCGTCTTTTCAAAAGATGAGAATGTATTTTTGGTGTAGATCCTGTTCTTTTAAGGTATTAAAATTTTTTTAAAAAAGGCTTGTTTGTCGATTAAATGTTAAAAAGATAAAATTTTAATCTCTTCCATCAAGTTTGTTTGTTGGCTAGATCCTATTAAAAAAAAAAAAAAAACTATTATCCTTTTCCATCCTTCACAAATTTTAGGAAAGAGGTGTGATTTAAATTTAAACCATATTAATAAAAGAAAAATTATTTCTAATCGGTCTCTATTTTTTCTAAATAAAAAAAATTTTAACTTTCTCCATCTTTTACAAATCTTAAGAAAGACATGTGATTTAAATTTAAACAATATTAATAAAAAAATCATTTTTTTATCGGTTTCTATTTTTTCTAAATTCATTTTTTTTGTTTTTAATTAGTCCTACTTGAAAATATGAAGTTTGTCACGAAAAAATTGTATCAATCAAATTAAATAACATTAATTGTATATAAATTTAATCATAAAAATAATTAAAAAACTATTAATGGTTGTGAAATTATTTTTATGTTTATATTTAAATTATATCTCTTTCTTAAGAGTTGTAAAAGATGGAAAAGGTCAAGATTTTCATTTTTTCTTTAGCATTTAATCGGCCAACAAAATGGAGAAAATTAAGATTTCTATTTAATCAACAAAACAAACTTTTTTTAAAAAATGTTCAATAGCTTGTCTTTTCAAAAGATTGGGATTTACACACAAAAAAAAAAAATATATCCTCATTTTTTAAAAAGACAATAATCTGCATAACAATATTTTTATAATTAGTTTGAGAAGGATTATATTTTTACAAATAGTTTTAATAATAACAATATTAATTAAAAAAAACCCTTTAAAATGTAATTTTTTCTTTCTAGAATTTGGTTAAAAATTTGACTCTTTTGTTCCAGATAAAAATTATTTTAAAAGGGAAGAGAAAATAAATTTAATTTTAAAAAATAAAAAACAAAACCAAATGAACAAGGCTGAGTAATCATTCATTAACTATTATTATTATTTAATAACGTCATTAATGACATCTTGATTGGGTGGTGGGAAAGGGAGTCCCGGGAGATCGAATCAGGTGCTGACGCGATCACTCACGTGATTGTTACACCCGACCTTTAAAGCAGTTATTAGCCGCAGGATCTTAATCTGGGAGATCAAATTTCATGACGTGGAGCATTATGCACCGTGAGATTTAAAGCGGGACGCATGTGATTATAGAAACAGTAGGGCCCTTTAATGGCCGCCCTTTTACCGCTCATCTGCTGGAAGATCTTCGATGTTTTCATTTATTATTATATTATTATTATTATTTATTATTTTGGTGGCTTCATATAATATTCGTTGAAATACAATTTGAGTCTATATATTTTGAAATTTATTTAATTTTAGTTCTACGCTTTTAATTATTTAATTTTTGTCTCTTTATTTTTAATAACTCTTAAATTTAGTCTTTCAAAGTTAATTTTTATCGAAATTGATTAAATAATTACAATAATTTTCATGCAAATAAACACAATATGTGAATATGTTTTCAAAATTAATAGTGAAAATACTAATAAAAAATAAAAAAGTAATGAAAAAATCCACATTACAGTAGTTATAGAGACTAAATTTAAGATCTATTGAAAACACAAGGATTAAAATTGAACATTTAAAAATATAAAGACTAAAATTGAACAAACTCTAAAGTACAAGAAATTGATATTTTAACTCATAATATTTTGTATCTTATTTAAAAAAAAAAAAAAAGTTAGGGCCTTAAATGTTATTTTAGGAGAATTAGGGCCTTAAATGTTATTTTAGGAGAATTTGGTACGCATGGCCTTTTGCTGGGGTTTAAATGAAAGAAGAACAAAATAAAAAAAAATATATATATATATATATAGAGAGAGATTTTAAAAGGTTGAGGTCCTATTTTGTAACCATTTCATTTTTTTCTCGATTTTTAAAATTTAAGCCTATTTCTTTTCTATATCTTATAATGATTTGCATCTTTCTAGAGTACCATGATTGAATTCTTAACTAAATTCCTAAAATAAAAACAATTTTTTAAGAATTATTCTTTTTAGTTTTTAAATTTTTGTTTGGTTTTTAAACTATAGGTAATATGGATAACAAAGCAAAAATAACTTGGAGTTGGAGTTAGAAATAGTCTTCATAAGCTTAATTTTAAAAAACAAAAAATCAAATGTTTACAAAACGAGGCCTAAGTTGTTTTTTTTTTTTTGTTTTTTTTTTTTTTATACTTTTTGTTTGCATCATCACATAGTGGAATGCCCATAATAACCCTAAGATGCACACATGGTGGCTTGATGCTCGATACACACTCTAGCTCCTCGATACTACTTTAGCTATTTAGTCTAATTATTCGATTCTCACTTTAGCTTTTGTTATTTTCTTAAGATTTTGTTGTAAATGTTTTTTTTTTCAACATACAATTGATATAAATATATATTTTTTTTCAAAACATATGATTNTTTTTTTTTTTTTTTTGTTTTTTTTTTTTTTATACTTTTTGTTTGCATCATCACATAGTGGAATGCCCATAATAACCCTAAGATGCACACATGGTGGCTTGATGCTCGATACACACTCTAGCTCCTCGATACTACTTTAGCTATTTAGTCTAATTATTCGATTCTCACTTTAGCTTTTGTTATTTTCTTAAGATTTTGTTGTAAATGTTTTTTTTTTCAACATACAATTGATATAAATATATATTTTTTTTCAAAACATATGATTTTTTTTCCTTCATTCAATTTGCTGCACAACAAAATTTTAAGAAAAAACGAGGACTAAAGTGAGTTTCGAGTAGCTAGAGTGTGTATCATGTAGCTAGAGTGATTAAAAGTGAGTATTTTTCTAATAGCTAGAGCTAGTATCAAATAACTAGGTCACCACATATGCTTCTCAAGATTGTTACAATAATTTAACCATGTAATAAGGTAAGTAAAAGATTAAAAAAAACCTTCACTTTTAAATGGTGGGTCATTTTTTATTTGGGCATGTGAAAATGGTTAATTCTTAAAAAAAAAGAAAAAAAAAGAAAAAAAAAATCCTCATGATTCTTTTCCTTTACTTTATTTTTTACACCATTGGTGATGTAGTTTTGAGTGTGTATCATCATGAGAATATATTATAAATTGTATAAAAAAATAATTAATCTTGAAATTTAGAAGTTTTTTAAAATAATTAATATAAAGATCAAAATGGAACACTGTAGGATAAAAGTATGATTTAAAATATGATAATTAATTAAAAATTTTATATGTTAGAATGAATTACGTGTTAACTAAATTATTATATAGTCAACATATTAAAAATTTGGATACACATGCAAATCTTGTTAAATAATTAATTAAGTCTCGTTTGTAGTTTAACAATTACGGATGACAAGATATAAATACATATTATTTATTGAGCTAATTTTTTTTATTGAAAATAGTTGATTAAGTTTTTTTTTTTTTTTTTTTTTATTTTTTTTTTTTTATTGAAAATAGTTTATTAAATTTTTTTTTTTTTTTTTTTTTTATTTTTTTTTTTTTATTGAAAATAGTTTATTAAATTTTTTTTTTTTTTTTTTTTTTATTTTTTTTTTTTTATTGAAAATAGTTTATTAAATTTTTTTTTTTTTTTTTTTTTTATTTTTTTTTTTTTATTGAAAATAGTTTATTAAATTTTTTTTTTTTTTTTTTTTTTATTTTTTATGGACATATTGAATTATATAGCAAAATAATATATGAATGACACGTCCAAATGCCTTGTGAACACAAATCATAATTATAGACTATAAAAATAGGGGAAATTACTTCTCTCATATTAGAACTTTCTTTTATTGTAATTACTATCTCGTGTATTTAGTCTCATATTCTTTATTGTAAAGGTACACAATCATATTCAATTAGACATCCTAAAAACAATATATCAAAATATGAGAATGCATACGTTTTTTTTTTTAATGGTATATCAACTTTCTGCTAATATATTTTTTATTATATAAATGTAAAATTGACAACTTTAATCCACGAAATTGAAAACTTTCAAGAATATTATATATTACTTTGGTATATGCTGTTGTGACATGACTTCTACTGTATACTATTGATTAATAGTTCTTTGTTGTATGTATTTCTTGTGGGTTTTAACTTCATTTATTAGCGTTGGGTAGTGTGATCTTTATCTATCTAATCCTTGATTAGTTGGGATTTTACTTCCATTTAATATGTATTTATTGAAGGTGCAACCCTTGATTTGAATTTTGAAAACCAAACTAAACCATTTTTAACTAATATATATATATATATGTTGAATTAAAAAAGTATATACACATATTTTAAAAAAAGAAATAGTAAAACCGAACCTTTGGTTCAATTTGAACTAATAAATCAGTTCAATTCAATTTCACATATAAAAATTTTAAAAATTTTAAAATTTGTGTTCGATTCAATTTAAACCGTTTCAACTCGTAATGCTACCTTATATCTATTATTGCTAAATTCTTTTTTATTTAAAATGTACTTTATTTTTATGATTCGTTAAAATTTTTAATTCATTCATCCTTATTTTATCAAATTGATATATTTGATTGGGTTGATCTACCAAAATTTGAAAACCAATTTTGTTCCAAATTGTATTTGTTTTAAAATTTGCAATTTAGCAAATAATGGGATACACCATCAAATGGCTCAATTGATGTGCATTCGTTTTGGAGCCCATGGGCTCAGGCCTTGTGGTTGGGCCTATAAATGAGCTGGATGCATCAGCCCATGAAAACTTTTTTTTTTTTTTTTTTAATTCGAAAGATTCAAATGTTTACTGTTGGATTGAATGGTTGGAAATAAAAATTTGAAAATGAGACATTCAATAAAAATAGAGTTGTATTTTACGTTAACATAGTAAAAATTGGATTATAAGCTAAACAATTATTTAAAATGTATTTGATACTATATTTATAAACCATAAACTGCTTGTAGTTATCCAATAAATATTAGTAGACAATAAACCATTATTATATTATTTATGACATGTTTTATGTTAAAACATTTGTATTATTATTATATTGTAATATTATATAATTTATAATATATTACATATCTTTGAATCATAGAATCCAAAAACAATTTTTAGAAACAAAATTTCGGTTGCTTGCCAAACTCATATTTGCTTTACTTAATAAATCTAAAAAAATAAAACATAATCAGAATTGCCAACTAAACATGTTCTTAACTTCTTGATCAATCTTTACGTCATAAATAATTGAACTATTTTCACTCATGATACTTGGTAATGATAGTTTGTACATGAGTTTTAGAATCAAGATACACAACTTATGCCATATTTACCTAGGGGAAACATAATAAATCAATTGTAATTTGAAAAGTGGGCCGCATTTGATTACGTTTGGTGTTGTTTACTTCTGTCTTATATTGGTACTAACATCTAGGATCACTTCCGAATATGTAATAAAAATGCAAAATTACGCCAATATTGTTATGATTATCGTTACTGTAACTATTACATTATGAGAATTATAAATTTGTTACATTTATTACTACTGTTACCGTTTGACCCTAAACGATAACGGTAATGATAACGATATCAGTAAATGTGAAAGTTTCATAATCCTAAGTCAACGTCTTCAAAAGCAATCCAATATATATATTGCAATTGTGGCTCATTATAATTAATCTATCAATAAAATTTCGTTACAATTACACCAATTTAAAATATTTTATTTAAAATAACTAAATTTATATAATTTTATTATTGGAGATGACAAAAATCTCCTTCTAATTTACATTTTAATCTCTGACTTTGTTTCTATGTATTTTAAATTTTACTTTTATTTTGGTCAATAGTTTTATAAAATTATTTTTTAAAAGTTAGTTTCCTTCTAAAGGAAAACTTCTTTAAAGCCCTAAAAATAGTAGACAAACATTTACTAACTTATCAAAGAAATTAGATACTCATAAATTTTCTACATCTTTTGAATTGACAGAAAAAAAAAAAAACCCAAAAGAGTTCTCAAAACCATCCCCGAAACGAGTTATACAATGAGCAACTCAATTTCGAATATGGAGACAAAACAAGGAGAAAATATCTAGCGGCCTCCAAAACAACAATTTCTTCAACAACATTTTTCAACTATGTGAAGTTTTCATAACATTTGTTAGTTAGATTCACCATGTCCACCTCTTTAGCATCAGATTCAATTCCCTTACGACGGAGAAGGAGAAGAGATCAAAAGGAGAGATTCTTAAACTTCCTGATAATGGATTAAGCTTCCAACAACTTTATAGACCACTCATAAAATATTCTCCTAAAGTCGACACATATTAAAGATTCAGTAGAGTCATGGACCGCCAACCAAACTTACCAATGGACCGCCAACCAAACTTACCACAATGGTTGAGCTTTGCCTTTAAATGAACATTTGTAGTTTTTATTGTCAATGTTTAAATTTAAAATGTGAGGGAAAGAGGATAATATATATATAAAAATTTCAAAGTATAAACACTAACCATAAAGTTTAGAACGCTTACGCACTAGCACCAGCCATGGCCGCAACGAGCATTGGAGCTCTGTGGAGTCTAAGAAGAGCAGCTCAATCTTCGAGTTTTATAGGCCCTTTTGCCGTTAACCGCGATAAGCTCTCCTTCCACGAGGCCCGGTTTCCCTTTTCTTCCTCTTCTCCTCTGGGGTCCTCAGGTTTCGATTCGCTTCTCCATTCATTTTTCTCGAGCAATGCAAAACCCTCTCAATGTTATAGAAAAATATGAATTATGATTGTTTAGTCGGTGATTTATCCTTTAATTGCACTGTGATTGTTTGCTAAGATCAAAATAAATGAACACTTAGTTCAGATGATATTGAGATTTGTATTGGGTATCGATTGGAATTAATCTTCCGTTTTGGAACTTGTCTATAATGAGTTCAATTTCATTTCGAATGAATGACATAAAGGGTGACTGTGAATGTGATTGTTTCTATAGAAAGTATGGTAGCTAACTGAGGATATAAGCCTGAGGAGTATTTAGTTGAGAGAGCATGATAGATGGCTTAGGGCGTGCTTAGATTAGCTTTCTAAGTGATTTTGGAGGGAAAAAAAAAATTTCTTCTTGAAATGTAGTGTGTTTGGTGACTTGTACTAAATCATTTTTGAATAATCATATTGGTCTAAAATCATTTTTTAAAGTTGATAATCCAAAAAGTGATTGATCGGGAGTCACTTTATTGGCAATTTAGCATTTTTAGAATTACTTTTAAATGTAGTGCAACTAAACAACGTTTTAAGAAAAATACTTTCTTAAAAAGTGTTTAAAATTTTCATTTAGCACAATGTTACCTACTGTATGAAGTGGCTGCGGCATTTCGCTTGTGCAGTTATGGTTTTCCTTTGGTGATGTCATTCAATCGTGAAAGAGAATCTTAGCTTAATATTAAGCTTGCGGGTATTCTTAAGGGGTGCCTATTGGGTTTCAGGCCTCCACCTTCTGGTTGAAAACTTTGTAACTTAATATCCCTGTTGTCTATTGAAGCCCATGTGGGGCATTCGATACCTCAAATATCAGAAAAGGAAAATTATATGTCCAACTTGCACATAAAATGTAATAAATTATGATTAAAATAACCTTGATCAAGACACTGTAGAAGCCACAACTAAGGGAGAAATTCTACCCGATCTTATAGGAGAAGACTATAAAACTCTATTCCTACAGCAGCAGTACTCCCTGATAAGAGCTTCTCTCTTATCTCCTTCTCAAATTCCTTCTCAGTTTTCTTCTTTAGTGGCTGCCTGTGGCTTTCAAATGCAGGAAATTGTATCTCCAAGGGAGGTGCTTCAAGCATAAAAATCATATCTCTGGCATTTAAGCTGCTGTACTGTGCAATTGGTCTTTACTTGGAAAAGCTTATTTGGAATCGTTGTTCTCTTTTAAATGTTGGTCGCAAGAGCATTTTTTTCTTTGGGAGGGTTTGCCCATCTTGGGATTTTATTTGTTTGGCATCAAAGTTGTTTTTTGACTCCTCAGCAACAGTTTCTCGTTCTATCAAGCTTAAAATTCTGGGTTATTCCCTTACCAACATTTGGATATGCAGTGGAAGCTTTCTTCTATTCATTTCGGGCTTGATTGTGTTTAAGTCCTTTGGAATATGGGTTTCTTGAGTTATGTGTTCAATTGGATTGTTTCTCTTCTACCCCTAAATTTTAGATTTTATGGTGTAATTTCGTTCTAGCCTTGTATTGGCCTGTTTGAAATTTTATCTTTGTATCCTCTCATGTACTTTGAGCATTAGACTCTTTCATTATATCAATGAATAGTCTTGTTTCTGTTTGAAAAAAAAAAAAAAAACTGTGATTTGGAAAAAAGTACTTCCTCTTAAACTATGTATCCACCAGCTCATCTCCTACATCTATCAAATCCTATAACTCTAAAAATGAAACATGTTGTACATGGGATAAAGGAGAAGACAAACACTTCTTCTAATCCTGAATGTTAACCCAAGTACTTTTACTTATACGATTCAATATTTGCATATTAATAATCGTCCAAATGCCATTTCAGGAATATGCCAATTAGTGCAAGCTGTAAAGGGAGATATTGATGTTTTACTCAATGGAGTTGGAGATAAAGGTGTTATTGTAGACGTGAAACATATTCTTGTGATGGTATTGAATCCTGATAAGCTTTTAATGACATGTTAGTAGCAAGACTAGAGCTTTGACAATCTTGTTACAATATATTTTCTTTTTCCTTGCCTTCTTCATTCATGCTGTGAAGATTGAATAAGCACGATTCCACGAATTTCTATAGATTTAAAGGGAAAAAGCCAATCCTTTTTCTTCCCTTTCCATTTTGATGAAATTTGTGTGAGAAACATCAATATAGCAACCCTTGTCTCTTGGTTGTGACTTGTGAGGGATGATTCTTGTTCTTCACTCCTTTGGGTTTCATCTAGGCCAAACGTTCATTATCAAGACGAGAAGTTCTCCATACAAACTTTCTCACTCCACCTGTGGTGAAAGAGTCAATGCTGGCTATAGAAAAACTAGCTGACGTGAAAGCAATAGCTCAGGGAGGATACCCAGAGGTGAAAATATAGAAGTTTTTCTTGTTTTCTTCAGTTGGGGCTTGAGTTTATGAATCTAAAATATATTGCTGATACCACACGTCTTTCAAGTTGCCAAAATCTTTAGGCAGAGCGCTGCCGGATTTCTGTTGGGTATGCAGATGAACTAACAAGTGATCCAGACATAATTTCAGCATTGAGGTATCGTTCTTTAATCTTTCACTTTAGTTCATCTTATTTGAGTGGTAAAATCAATTACTCTTTTGCTTTTTGTTTTTCTTTTCCCTTTCTAGCATCACAGGAAATTTTACGTTTCACCCCTGCTCACATGGGGACTTCCTTGGAGCAATTCTTGGTACGGGCATTGCTAGGGAAAAACTTGGTGATATCATACTCCAGGTATCATTCTATTCAGTATTAAGCATAATTACAACTATTTTGTTCTCATTATTACTGCACATTTGATGCTTCATGCCCTGCTATTGATGGTTTCTATTTAATGATGTGTTATCTTATATTGGCTGTTTGAACTTGTGACTCATGAAGTTATAAATGCGTTACACTTTGGTCAGCTGTGGGTTTGTTTTATGTTGAGAAAGTATAATTTTCTTTGACAAATCCCAAAAAGCAAAAACTGATGGTAAAAAGTTGTGTTTTGGGTTATCATGCTCTTGGCGCCTCCTGACAGTGTCCAAAAGTTTGATCAGAAGTGTGAGTATATAAATTTTACTTTTTCAATCACTTCATGTGGAACAAAACTTTATGAATGGATTCAATTTAGATAAATGCTACAACGTCTAATTGCATGCCTTGTCTATTTCAAGAAGTAGCTTTGCGTAAATTTTTTAGGTTTTTGATAAAAAATTGCCACATGCATGGGCCAGTTTTTATTTTCCTCTTAGCATTACCTTATTTTCAGGAAGAAAAGGGAGCTCAAGTAGTCATTGTTCCAGAACTTGTTGACTTCCTGGTATCATCACTGCGCAAGGTAGTGTCATAATCTTGGGTAGTTGCTTCTGACATTATTTTACACAAATTACTATGCGAATGAAAAAATGTTTTACCTCTGACTGAATCTTTTGTGTGTATTAAACAAATTAAGATATATATTGGTGAAGCCTGCATGGCCTAATAGATAATCAAACTATTTGAAACTTTTCTTCATTGATCTCTTTGTTTGTTATGGCATTCTTAATTTCAGGTTGGCAATGTCACGGTTTCTTGTACAAGGATTCCGTTGACAGCTCTTGAATATGAACCACCGAAGTATGAACTATATCGGTACATTTTCATTTTGCTTTCCATGATTATTTTATGTAGTGTTTTCTTATTTCATTTGCAGGATTAAGACATTTAAAACCATTGAGGCATCTCTTAGGGTGGATGCTCTAGCAAGTGCTGGATTCAAGATTTCACGATCTAAACTAGTGGATTTAATCAGGTAACATGGCTTCTAGTCTTCTAGACCATATTTATTTCTCACATTGTGATTGTTTCTAGTATGGAATGAGTCAATTATCTATTTTTATACCCTATTGAACAAAAATAGTGATATTGTTCCTTCATAATTCCATTTTTTTGGAAAGTTTCAACCATTATATAAGAAGGATTAAACTTTTCGAATGAACAATTTGAAGAACTCTTGTCCAAGTTCCAATCCGAAAGAGAATGAATAATTTATAACAAACCTTTTATGTTGTTGAATTCTACCCAATAGTGCTTCTCTTCTATTTCCCATTTTTACTAGTGGAATAGAGTTTACTTAATCCAAAAGTTTACACCTTTTGCTCAATACTAACAAAAGCATCTGAGATTAAATTATTTGGGTGATACATGACAAACTTTAATAATGTATAGGTTTGCTTGTATCCTTTGTTGATTTGCCTGTTTGAACTTAATTAATCTGAAACTTTGGCATCATTTGTAGTATCTGTAGACAGTTAAATTGTGCCTTCATATGATGATGAATGATAAATAGACAACTACCTTTTTCTTTTGTGAAAGTATATGAACCTGAAGTTGTTACATGAGCAGTAGTGGCGATGTTCGTGTCAATTGGACGCAAATTACAAAAAATGGAACCATTTTAAGGACTGGTGATATCGTTTCTGTTAGTGGAAAAGGGAGACTAAAGGTGAGCTTTTTCAATTGAATTGAAAACAAAACTAGTTGCACTGAGTTCGTAAATTTTCGAGCTTAGCATTTCTGACTGCTGGTTATTTTCCTCACATTCAGATTGGAGAAATAAATTCAACAAAAAAGGGAAAATTTGCTGTTGAGCTTATCAGGTATGTGTAAGCTCTGGCGATATTGGATCAATTGGAGGTGAACTGGGTAAGATGTCATGGAACCTCTTTGTGGGGTGAAATAAGGATTGCTTCCTTAGGAACAATAAAAGTAAGTCATTGTTGAACATGACATTAATCTTATTGTATATGTTAAAATCTGAACATCCATTCATACATTCTTAAAAATTTCATCGGGAAAATCTGTCTCAGCATTTCAATGCCAGATCTTATTAGTTCTTTTGTATTTGGGTTGTGTAATTTTCTTTCCTGGATTGAATTCGTTCAAACTAATGTTGTCAAAGGAGGGTAAATGTAAGTACAAAGTTATAGTTTCACATTAACTATTTGTTTATTCAATGGTTTATCTTATTTCCATCCCGTATGCAGTTATTAGTTGACTCTGGTTTTTAACTAATATCTTTTTTGCTAATTTCTTTTTGATAAGAGATAAAGGAATATATTGGTTGAGAGAAGTTCATACAAAAGGGGAGATCAAGATATCTCTTCAACAGCTAAAAGGTGAAAATCTCAATTAGCCAAAACATGCATAAGATAAATCTATATGATGAATTTTATTCCTAATACATTGGCTAAAACTTTTCAATTTAATTGGTGATGTGGATGTTGTTAATAATTCTTCTAAGGAATACCATAACCATACTGAAATTTGATGCTAAGACGGGCCAGAGCATCTGTTACTTGCTTTACTTTCTATACTTCAAAAGTGAAAATATGACATGTTGAACCGAGTTTTGTTACATAGGCTTGACCAAGACAAGATTAAGTACACCAATTCTCGAACAAACAAAAAGATGTTTCTTCAGTTTAAACCTTAAACAACAATGGCTGAGAGAGGGAGAAAATAGGGCAACTTGCTGAAGGGAACAGTCTCTCAGGTAAAGCTGTCAAGCTGTGACGTTATTGATCATTTTCAGGTATCTTTGGATGTAATTGCAAAATGTAGTTTCTCATTTCAGATTTCTGAGAAGGAAGTGATTGTCTGAAACCCGTGATTATCAGGCAGTGGACTGTTTCCTGGTCGGATTGAGATTGCCACCTGCAGCCCTGAAACATCGTGGATTGCATTTGAAGAAGTATGAAACTTTATATGATAGTTTTCACAAGAACTTTACAGCCAAATGCAGTTTGTATAGCACGAATGAATTTTACTCATTTTTCTTCCATAAACTAACAACAAAGAATAGCTAAAAGTAGAAATTCAGTACCTGCTGCTTTTGCTGCTACAGCTTCCTGACAGACATCTGTGATGAACAATATCTCTGATGGTGTATCAACTCCAGTAGACTCTGAAATCTCAACATAACTGCTTATTTCTCTTTTGTTCCTGAGATACAAGAGCAGTTCGACCATCATTTTTGTGATATTGAGTATGATTAAAACATGGAAAACAAAGAGGCGCAATTGCTTACCCCACAGCAGTGTCAAAGAATCCTGACAGGTATTTTCTTAGATCACCATAATTAGTCTTTCCAAATATAAGCCTTTGTGCCAACCTGCTGCCACTCGAGTATATGTAGACCTGTCCATGCCAGAATGATAGAAGTTTATTTTTGGTTCGTAATGTCTGTTGGAGAAATTTTGTTCAAATATCCCCAGACTTCCTAATGAGAATGAAGGCAAATCAATCACAAGACATTACTAACCCAAATATAAAATCATCAGTCTCATCTAATAACTGAGTTCTTCCCCAAATAGATTCCATTGTGAGGACAATTGTGAACATATCTGCAAAATTTTTGCTTCAAAGTGATTTAGGTAAACTTGGGTTTAGTCTCCTCTACCTACCAATTTGATTTAGAGGACTCAAAAGGACATCAATTCAAATCTTGGACCATTGAATTGGAAGAAATCAAGAAAGATAGTTTTGATTTTATTGGTAAATACATCATTTCTTCCTCACATGGGTCTATAGTTTGTTGAAAAAAGTTGGGTTATTCTTCCATTAAAGCAAGATGTGAGTTGTCTAGATATAGTTCAGTCTAAATCTGGTGTGGGAGTAAGAGGATTGGGCGGACCTTTCCCCAGTTAATCTCTAATAGCAACTTGTACAGGTTTCAACAAGAATCAAGAGGAGGGATGGAACTACCTTAATGCCCGAAGCATGCCATCTCTCGAGAGCCTCTGGGACGTCATCAAAAACTACTCCCTCCAATTCATTGCCTGAAAATCCTGTTCTCCATATGTGACCCTGCATAGCTAGAAGTCAGCTCACTCAGAAAACCTGCCTAATGAACTGCAGTAAGATATTTTACTTGCTTACTTGCAATTGTTTCAAGGCAGTTATCTTGCGGTCAGCTTTTATCATTGCTTCAACATTAGCAACCAACGCTACAATGACTTCCTCCTTCCCAGCATTATCAGGAGGAATAGGCACAGCTCCAGCAACTCCATTTTCCAAGTCTTCTTCAACCTGAACATGTTTTGATTGATATACAGAAAATTCAGAAAACAACTCCCAAATAGCATCTCATCTCCCGTAGGGCACAGGCTGTTTTCCGGTTTAATTAAGACCAGCGCTGCACAAATAAGTAGTGTAAACAGAACAGATATTCTACAGATTGCCACATAATAAAACAATCTTACTTGTGAACGCAACAACTTAATGTCATCTTGAGTTTCTGCAGTTTCATAAGTTAAAATCAAATGCTTTCCAACATTATCCCGAGCATATGGAAAGAGGACGTCAGTAACAAAAGATATTGGAGTAGTAGTCCCTTCGATATCAAGAACTATGCAACGCTGCATCCAAAATATAAAAAGAGGATTGATCGAGCTCAAACTATGAACAAAAAATCCTAACCCAGATACAAAAATGGCTTAGCTCAAAGAATGAAAAATTAAAAGCTCAATCTTAAGCTTCCCAATTAAGTAGGGTGCAATTTAACTCACTGGCAATGGTTCATTTTTATTTTCTAAACCTTGATCCCCAGCCTTCACAAAAATGTTGCTTGAAATTCCTTTGATACTCCTAATCCGACCCTGGGTTGGAGAAGACTAATCAATGCCTAGTTGATGAAGCTTAATAGCAGCATCAAAGAGGAGAGAGTGATAACAATCAGCCTGTAAAATTAAGTAATTGATTAAACTGAAACCAAATGAACTTAAGACAGACTCAAAAATCATTTTCTTGAAATTGTATAAAATCACAGGTTTCATCGTCTACAAAGTTTAAAGGAACTTCTTGTTAGAATTATTTCATCAAACAAAAGGGGATGACAAGAAAAATATATATACACTGTTAAATAACCTTCAGATTTAAGGCGCAAAATCGCAAAACAAACCTGCTCCTTACATTAAATGCCACAACTATAGTTATTGTTATTGCGTTTAATAAGAAAAGATTGTAATCATAAAATGTACAAGAGAAGGAAGAGAGGATCAGATATCCACTCAAGCCAAGTAAGAGGCACACAAACTCTGAAAACATTCTCCAGACAGATGAGTAAAATCAAGAAAAAGTTGTAAAATTCGTCGGTAATAAACAACCAATCTGAAAATATTTAATCTTCATCCAATTTGGTTGTAGTGTGGAAGAACCTTTTCCATTCAATCCTTATCTGCTAGTTCACATTTATCTGTATATGCCAGTTAATCCAACAACAGAAGTACAAAAACTGACTTCCATTTGAACATTTCGCTGAAAAAACTCCGACTTGGAAAACCCTGATTAAAATGTAGAATTTGTTTAATTTTAGATGTCATGAGTGTAACCTTACCTGATGATGGTTCCTTTGTGTTACAAGATACGATTCCATACCACGACTGTGGATAGCAGCTCCAGCATTGGGCATCTGGAAAACAGGAAACAAAATTTGGTTGTGGTGGAGGGATTTGGCAATAAAATAAGAATGGGAAAGGTTGGTCCATCATGCAGAGATCAGGGAAGTTAATGTCTTTGAGGTATAGGAGACATTGCCTATATGATCATAAGTCATTTATAGCATAACTATATCTTTTCTCTAGAATCCAAGGACACAATTGTACAATCTATAGAACAGATCTAGTTCAAGTAAGGTCATGATTTGCTTATAATTGGGTCATGATACTTTTGGAGTCCTTACCCAAATGAGTATTGTATATAATACTGGTAACTGTACCTTCATAAAAAGACGTCCACTATCAAAACAGTTTGGGAGGTTGTGGAAAAATGGTTTTGGAAGTGGTGAATATAAGATCGACCCACCATAAGATAACATGCAGGTGTCCTCACGTACCATTCTCTCCTTAACACCTGTGTAAAATCCAACAAAAGCAAAAGAATGTTCATCTAAATCCATGAATTCCATTCCAAGCAATCAATTTTTTGGGGAGGAAAAAAGAGAAGGAACAGGCCCTTTTACTCTTATGCAAGGAGTTGAGTTGTATAAAACACTCTCTTGCCAAACAGAAAAAGATTAAAAAAAAAAAAAAAAAAGTGGAAAAGCAGCTGATCTCCTAGTTCTTGATGGCTTGAACCCTTGCAAAACATTTTTGGTTCATAAGAAGAACAAGTTCATCTTCTTCTGCAAAAAGAAGGGCCAATTGGATATCCTCCTAACAAGCATTAGTTTGAATTATAAGGATGCATAGCCATATTCATACGCTAGTTACAAACAGAGAAGGGTAGGGTAGATTTGGGATGTGGCCAGAAGCACCCCATCCAAATTCATCATGTTCGAAAGTAACACAAACATGGTTGTGAGAAAAGTCAAAAGCACCTTAAATTGTTCAGTAAGAAAAATTTAGTTGTAGTCTAAGTGCTTGATTCAGAAGCATTTCAAAAGTAGTTACAAAAGGACAGAACCAAACATTAGAGTGATTAACTATTGAGCACTTACTTTAAAAGCACTCCTAAATACACCCCTTCAGGGTGGGTTAGATAGATGAATTTTAGATGGAACTTCTTCAATGAAACACTTCTTCGAGAAACACTAATTGAGTGTTTGTCTAAAGTATACTGTGAACTTCGTAATTTCAAAACCACTTTGGACTGGGATCGAACAGAACAAAAGTTAAAAATAGCTTTCCCATTTTAGATTTCATAGAAAATTCAGAGAAAGAAGAAGCAAACACAACAGAAAGCAGAGTTGAGGCAGAAGGAATTTTACCTTAATTCTGCACCAAAAAGACTACAGGGAAATTGGGCTTTCCCAAGAGACAAACAGATCCAAAAAGCTCAATTGGAAGCAATGAAAGTAACAAAATGGCCAGAAAATGCAAGAAACTAAATAGGAAAAAAAAAATTGAAAGCGGGAGATAAAGATGGAGAAATGCCCACCAGAAGGCGACATAGCGGTTAGCTTTTGTCTCTTGGGAATGGAGTGGTAGTGAACCTTGATCGCAATGCTGCCGCCGGTGCCGGGGACCCATCTAAGGCCGTAGAATTGGTGGGAGGGCTCCGATAACAGAACCTTGGTGTCGATTGCAGCCTTGCTTTCCACATAAGCTTGAGAAGTCGTAGCCAATTTCACTCCATTGAGGGCCAAAACTGAAGCCATTGCCATTTGAGCGATTGAACGAAGAGCAGAGGAGGATATAGAACGGATAAACCTTGGCTGGCCTTTCTTAGACACATTCTGATTCTACTTTAGTCTCTTTTATTTTCAAACTTTGGTTTTTGCATCTTTGTCCCTCCCTCTTTTTCTCCTCCTTTGATCTTAAACCCACGTGATATGAAATCTAATCTTTGGATGCACTACCACATTTTTATAAAATATTGCACGGATGACCATTTGTATCGTAACCCTAACGCGTCTCTAGCGATCTTTATTTTTTTCACCCAGGCACAACATACTGTGAGAAAGATGGAGAAAAAACATCAAGTTGTACACATTTTATAAAGTATCATATTAGAATGACTATGTGTAGCCCTAACACGATGACTATATCTTATTTTTCTCAATAAAAATACACAACAAACTACAAAAAGCTATTTTTAAAATTGGAGTGTTTGACAAGCACTCAATATAGACTTTAAAGTGTGTTTTAAACCGTTTTTATATAAAAAAAAAAGTTTAAATAAACAAGTCAATCTAGATGGTCTTTAGTATTGATTCTACCCAAGAAATAATTGTGTGATTATATGAGAATTTGAGAGTTTTTTTTTTCTTTTTTTAAATTTTTTTAATATATATATATATATATGAATGGAGATCGAAACCTTTAACATTTTTGGTGTTAAAGATATAATGAAATATTGGATATGTTTCTACAAATTGGAGACAATTTTCAAGCAAGTTCTCTTTTATTTTATTTTTTTTGTAATATTTTATTAGGAGTTTTCGTGGAAGGAAAAGTATGGAAAAAATAAAAGGTATATTTAAATGACTTTTTAGGGGGCGTTTGGTTCAAGGTTTTAAAGATGCTTGGAAATAAATGATACATGTGAATAGGATGTCTAGGAGTCAAGTTATGCAGTAAATGTTATCAACTTTTCAAATAAAGCCTATGTTTGGTATTGCATGGGAATATCATAAGTTTTCACCCAAGTAAAAGTCATTTGTATTTAAATTGTGTGATCACGTTCAACAATTTTGTGCAATTATAAAGCATAAAACTAATGAAAAAAGCTTGCTTTAGTTGATTTTAAATAATTATTTTGTGTAGTTTTATTTTTATTATGCAATTATTAACATTAATCTTGAGCGAAATAAACATTTGTAGAGGAGGATGAAGAAGAGAGGAAGTCAAGATAGAAAATAATGAAAACAAAATTATAAAAAAAAAAAAAAAAAGAAAAAAAAAGAAAAAGAGATGAAAGATGAAGGAAAAAGGAAAAAAAAAGGAAAGAGAAGGAAGAATTAGATGTTGGAAAGAAATGCAATACCCTTGTTTCTTAATGGGTTCGGAATGCCCCACTTGGGTAGATTAAAATAAGGTAAATAAAGAAAACCCACCAACCAAACATGGGCTTTGTAAGCTCATGCCTATTCTCAGCCTCTATACCCTCAAACCAAACGACCCATTAAGTACTTGAAAAAAGGGGTTTAGGTAAATGAAATGAGGTTTTCAGACACTTAGGAATATTCCAAATAGATTCTAGAAATAAACTTATATAATCTTTGAATGCTAACATATATAATCGGCTGATGAGTCAAAGGTTCAAAAGATGCACGTTGCATGTTCTTGAACTACAAGAAGAAGATTTTATCCTTAATTCTTTTAGTAATTTTCAAATGTCTAGTTCTTTAAACCTTGGTTGTTAACTTCAATTTTACCTATTTTAAAATTAATATTCTATACTATATATAAAAGGGACTATGAAGAACTTTATATCCTCCATTTTGTCCTTACAATTCTTTACAATTTCTATTTTGTCCTACATCATAACTATTTAAGTCGAGATAGTTATACGCAAAGTTGTGTATTTTTCTTTTATATATGAGTGTTATCTAGACCATAATTAAATATGAAACCTTACAATCTAACAGTAAAAACAATATTTGAATGTATAGTCATATCATTTCTCGGTTATAATTATTCGAGAGTTGAGATGGTATATCTTTTTGTATATGGATATGATGTAGACCATATATGTGAAAAATAACAACCGTACCTCATGTATGAGTGTAATTTAGACTATAGATATGAAACATCAATATCTAACGGCGAAGATATGTTTGAACGGCCTTTTCAAATTTTATGATTTCCTATTATCTCTTTTCTCTTCAAATAGTTACAAAACAATGTTAAAAAATTACCTCATATATTGATTATAATCTTTTCAAACTTTTACTCTTTTTATATTAAGATAAACTATAAATTTCATGTAGATTGTATGTAGTAAGGACTAGTCTAGATCAAACAGGGCAACATCATACTTGTAGTAACTTAATAATCATATATTTACCGCAAATAATAAACTTAAAATTTAAGAAAAGTTAAAAAGGATTAAATTTGACATTTTAAAAAATTGGATAAAAATTCAAAGCCCAAAATCAAATTTCGAGCTAAAAATAAAAGCTAATAAAAAATAATGAAAAAAACATGAAAATCATATATCAAAATTTGTTTTTCATTCCTTAAAACAACATAAAATTCCTTGTGAATAATTCTATGTTGACCCACCAACACTGACTGAAATCCATAAAATTATGAAAAGGAAATGCTAGATTCTACCATAGAGTGAAGATATAAACTCGTTTAATAATGTTTTTATTTAATACTTGTTTATTTACCTTTTTCTTCCTTTCCTAATTCACTTTTAAAATCACTATAAATATCGAAGTCATATTTTAAAGTTATTAATAAGCATTCATACTTCAAAAGAGAGGTTTTCAAAAACCTGTTTTCTGCTTTTAAAACCTGGAGAAGATTTTATAAGGGTGTTTTCAAGAAGGGAAGAACTAAACAAATTATTATCAAACATGATTTTTTTTTTTTTTTTTTTTTTTAAGTTTTGTTATTATTTTAGTACAAGTACAACCATGTTAATTACCGCTGAACTAAGCTTACTTTAACATTATCAAAGTGGTCTGAAGATTCCTTTTCGAGGTTTTCTTTCTACACTATCATTCCTCAACCTTCTACTAAACTAAACTAGAAGAGGCATACCTTTTACTTCATAATCAGATTGATTCATTTTAATCCATTTTGCAGACAAAGCGACCAAAAGAAGACAACCGGTTTGTGACGAGAGACCGCAGATGTACACGATCCATAAACCCTGCATCAGTATCAAATCAACAAGAAAATGAAGATCAAAGAATTGTATGTCTTCAACGATGACGTTATGAACATTGTGTGTAAAGTTAGTCACCTTAGCATATAATCTAAGCTTAAACCCGAGAAGGATCGATATCGTTACACCGACAAAGTAGAATGTGGACAAGTTTATGTATACAGCCAAGTGCTGCCAACCATAGCCTCTAGCCACCCCTGCAGTTGAATGAGAATTGTGAGAAACTGGGTAGCGATGAATGGGAATGATGTTTATTTTGTACTGAACCTGATATGGCGCCTTGACCAGAGTCGAGCGTTATCGAGATAGCGAGAAATGGGACCATGGAAGAAAACTCATCCATAATTGTAATGCTGTTGATGAAGAAGCTAGCCCCGGTGTTATGTCCAAATGCAAGTGCCAAAACAACTAGCAGAGGAAGGAGGACAGAAAGCTTGAGAGTTGCAAACATGGCAGTTTTGGCTTTGTCAAAATTGCCTGCTCCCAATTCATTTGAGACCCTTGTGCTGTCACAAAGTGTCATTTGTTTGAGGAAAATTTTCAATATACTTGGTGTGGCAGAAAGAAATGATGAACATATATTTAATATAAGGTAAATGATAAGGTTAAATTAACAAATTATATTAAGATTTGAGTTTGATAAAATCTAAGGAATTAGGTAGGTTTTTGTGTAAAAAGGAACAAGTAATGCAAAAAAGGAACGAGTAAGAAGCACAGATACGGATACAACACAACATGGACACATTGGCACGTCATTTTCAAAAAATCTAGGATACAACACGGCAAGGACATGTTTATTAAAATACACATTTTAAAAATATATATATCATTTCTATACTAGAAGGAAATTAAAGAGTAAATGGTTGGATGCATTTATATGCTTATAAATTAGTTTGATGTATTTCACATTCAAAATTTATTATTATTGTCAACAAGTGTTGTATGCATGTTCAATACATTTGTTGCGCTAACAAGTGTCCGGTATGTGTTCAACAAAGTCGGAGTGTCCAAGTGTCCGATATGTGTCTAACACATGAACACGCTAACCAAACTTTTGTTCGTGCTTTTAGGAAGCAAGTCTTGTTGCAGAACGTTAGAAACCTCAATCCCCAAAAACTCACAATTATCTCTTTTTGTGGTCAGGGAAGAAAATCATTGACATATAGGAATGTTTTAAGAGATTTAGCAAAACTCTTAAATGCATATGGAGGAAATCACCGACCAAAAAACTTACGCTGATGGATTTAGTAACATTATAAAGGTTCAAACACAAGACCACCTACTTTGATATCATGTTAAATCACTGTTGAACTGATGAATTCCAGTAAATTTAATCATGCCAATACTTCAAATCCTTCAATTGAAATTATATTGAAACCAAATTCAAACTATGTAATAATAACAAACCTTGCTGCAGCACTGAGTCCACAAGTGATCATGTAGGCAATGGTTTGTGTGTGGTCACTGAAGGATCAGAAAATGAAAACCAAATAAGAAAAATGGAAGGACTGCATTTGTATCAGAAGAACATGGAAAAAAATTGATTTACTTACCACATTGCTACCAGTGAAGTACTTGTTTCTTGGTTCGGCATCAACCCGGCTAAGAAAACCATAACCTCAACCGCCCAATACTCCAAACTTTAACCGATTAGAACAAAAGAGAGCAAGAAAGGTCCATGAGTTGCCAATTGATCGAACGAACTGACATGTTATTCAATAAGTTGCATTCAAGGCAAAGAGTTTGAGGATGATTACCACACCATTGCTGCTGATGGAATAGCTAGTTTTAAGCTTGAAAGACTGTAGCGAAAAGCTTCTAATGAGAAGCCTTTCCAAGATTTCTCAAACTTGTTTGCTTTAAGTACATAAATAGCCAAAATCAGGCATGACATCCATAATGAGATTGAAGCAGCCAATGGAGCTCCATTGAAACCGAGATGTGTCCCATGAACGAGAACCATATGCAATAGGTATGTGGATGAACATTGGGATGGCAGAGAAGAAAACCAAAGGCATGACAACAGATTGTGTTTGGAGAAACCTCAGGATGTTCTGTAGTAAGCCATATGCAAATAATCCTGGGATGAGAAACTTCATATACACTGCAGATATCCTTGAAATCTCTGGTTCTTGATGGAGCAAGACTAGAATCTGTTCTGTGTAAATCCACAGAACTGATACAATGATGGAACAAAAGAATGATGAGATGCAAGAACCTTGAAGATACAACCCCATCCTCCCATAAAACTTCCTACCAAATGCTTGCCCGCAAAGTGTTTCAAGCGCTCCGCTCAGTCCTGTCTAAAGAACAAGAAGAAAGTTACAGCCAAAAGAGGTAACTACTAAAACCAAAACAGATAAAGCTGAGTTATCATCATATTTAAACTCTCTCTGGAATTTAGAACAGATTTTAAAAAGGCAAAGTCGAGTTTTAGTGATGCTAATGAGCTTTGGATTAGGATAATCTTATATCCTATTTGCAAGAAAATGGGCAACAGATTTTGACATCCTCACCTTGAGATCTGCTGCCTTAGGTGCCTCATAATAGTTGAATACTCCATTTCTTATATGGTATGTGCTGAAATATTGGAAATATTAGAGATTATCACAACAGATCATAGCACCAAGCAGAGGGATCTTCTAATTGGGCTGATATGCTCTAAATAGCAAATTTGATCCTTAAACTTTCATAGGTGTGTCTATTTAGTCCTTAACTTTATAAAATTTCAACCATGTCAATGAAAAGAGAATTTTGTGATTCTATAGAGATGTTGTTAACACGGTTTACTAAATGATGAAGTGACGTGTCTATCAAATAAACATTCACCAATTGGCATGAAGTGATAGACATAAATGGCAAAAGAAAATCAACCATTGGAGAAAATAGAGTGACTTGTGTGCAACATGCCCAATTAAATTTGTAACTTTAACCTACTTTTAACAATTTTTTCAGTCATCCAATCCTTGCTTTATTCCCTTCAACATGTTGAGAAAGTTGCCCATCAGGTTCACAAGAATTTTTCCCCAATCATATTTTAATCTAGCTTAAACTATAAAAGTACCTTGAACTTTGCCCTTTGTTTCAAAAGTGCCTATATTCTTTCAAAGATTTTGAACTGAAATTGAGACCTAAAATAATTTCACCTGTTCCACTCCCGTGGCAGATGAACCCATAATATAATCTTCTTGTATGTCACCTTAGCAAACCAATGCCTTTAGCCACTCAACCATACCTCCAACTTGTTGATCGAAATTTGAGCCCGAATGGCTATCTGATTCGATCAACTGCGTAAGCTGTAGTGCACGTACTCTTCCTCGAGATATATGAGTGAAACTCTGTATAGGTTTGACCTAAAACGAAAATTTTGATATTCAAACTATTCTACATCATTGTCATACCATTCTAAAAGATTTTTTTCCCCCTTTTAGCTTCTAATCGTTTGTGCAAAGATCCAGAGTAATATTGTATCATTTGAAAAAGATGGCAAAGTTCAGGGTATTTTCAATTATTCATCCTTTGATCTATTATTGAAGCAGAAACAGAAATTCACTCATCTTCTCTAAGATAATGATTTTGCTCAATTTCCTAACACAAATAGACCATTTTCATTCTGATCATACTCCATTTGGAATGCTGCAAGTTTGGTGGGCAGCCATGGGAGAAAGTTGGTCATCCCCAAGGAGGAAACAGTGAGTTTCTTAATAATGACATAAACACAACACACTTCCATTTTCTTCCATTTTTCATCTCTTAGCAGCAAAGATGAGAAAGTTAAAGACCCATTTCCCCAAATCATGAAAGCAAAGAGAGGAAGAGAGAGAGAGAGAAAGGGAGATACCATGAAAGCAAAGCCAGTGACACTAGCCAAAGTATTTGCAAGAGTGGCAGCAGCAAGCTCAAGTTCACCAAGATGACCAGCAAACATAACAGAGACCAAAGTAATCATGTAATAGAATACATTTGTGAGAATCAATGGAAGGGAAAATAGAAGTTGAAGCTTTACTCCTCCATCTCAAACACTCTCTTCCACCATCTCCCTTCATTTGCTTCAAAATCACCAAGCTCCAACAATGGCTCTCTACAATCTTCCATCTTCTTTGCACTTCTCCATTCTACACTAAAACCCTGCTTTTATAGATTCTGTGGACGAGTCCTCCCTGGACTATCCAAGGTCGAAGAAATTTTCAATCAAAGGAAATCAAATCAAGTTAAAGTAGTTTCCAAAGGAAAAAAAATAAAAAAAATTTACCTTTTTTAGCATTTTTTTTTGAGCAGTTTGCTTCTGTCTCTATTTTTTTTTAGGGAGAAGTATCCCTTATACTCCTAAATTCTAGGAGTTGTACCTGTATCATTTTAAACATCGTAATAATAATTATATCGGTTTTAAATCTTAAACTATTATAAGTGTATCAATTTGTAGATTTTGTTTGAATTTTATAATTGTATCAATTAAATCCCTATACTTTCATAAATGAATCAATTTAAGACTTTTAGACTAAAAGTTATTTAGAAATTGTTCATGCATTTACTTTAACAATCTATTTTGTAAATGTAAATTTTCAAATTCTACACATGTTTGAGAATTAATGCTTGAATTTAACAAAATTGGCCCATTTCAGTTTAAGGTTGTGAAAATGGGTTCAATTTTTTAAAAAATTGCTAATGTAGTCCAAATCTCATTTTAAATCATGGTTCAAAAAAGCATCGAGATGTAGGCCTTGTCACACAAATCTAATCCAGTTTTCCACAGATATTTAAGCAATCATACCAGTATTTTAATCCAGATTCATGAAATTTAACCAAGTTTTAAGTTTTTTTTTTTTTTTTTTTTAATGTCTTAATTTCTTTTGTCTTACGCTTCGAATCACCAAGCATTAGGGTCTTGCACCCTGGTGAGAGTTCGAACCCTCAAAACCTAAGTTGTATTTGTATTTATGTTAGTTAGTAACAATCTCAAATCGTTGAGATAAATCCTCCTAGTAAATTAATTTAAGTTATTATGTATGAAAGGGAAAATATAGTTATTTATATGTATTCATGCATTTATTTAAGCTAAAATGGAAAGTTTCAAAATTAGAGTTAAGGAAATTTTTGGGATTTGGTAAAGGATAATTTTATTTTGGGGCAAGTAAAATAAAGTGAATAAATTTGGTAGGATTGGAGTAATTGAAGGAAATCGTATTTTATAGAAGATTTTATTTTATTTTGTTTGGTTGGAAAAAAAAAAGAAATAATAAAGGGAAAAGTGGAATTAATGGAAATTAGGGTTTTGTTATAAATAAGCTCTCCTCGATTTGCGTGCAAAAAAANCGTGCCCCCCCCCCCCGACTTCTTCTCCTTCTCTCCCTCGCGTCTGCAGCCACCGCCCCCTTCGACTTCTCCTTCTCTCCCTTGCGTCTGCAGCCGCCGCCGCCGCCCCCTTCGACCTCTCCTTCTCTCCCTCGCGTCTGCAGTCGCCGCCCCCCTTCGACTTCTCCTTCTCGTCTGCAGCCGCCGCCGCCGCCCCCTTCGACCTCTCCTTCTCTCCCTCGCGTCTGCAGCCGCCGCCGCCGCCCCTTCGACTTCTCCTTCTCCTCCGCGCCGCCTTCCAGCTTCAGTCGCCGCCAGTCATTCCTTCTTCGCGCAGCCACTGCCGTATTGGTCAGAACCGCTGCCGCTTCAGTCAAACGCTCGCCTGACTGCTCGTCACGGAACCGGTAACGTTTGGGTGAGTAACTCGGACCCAAGGAAATTTGTGGCGTAGCTTGGTAAAATATTGGGGATTTAGACTTATGTGGTTAAAATCTGTTAGGTGACCGGAAGTTGCGTTGAGTAAAAGGATTAGAGGCAACTGCGAGTTAAGCCACGCTTGGGTAAGAACACTTTTAAATTTTCTTGGAATTAAATTGTGGTGGGACTAGACTTGTGGACTAACCTAAGTTGGGGAACTCTATTTACAGTTGTCCAAGAATTTTGCAAGAACTGCTGTGTGGATAATTTAATGGATCAACCCTCAGATAAGTGATCTTACTGAACCGCCTTCTAGCCATATGTTCAGTTGCCATGATGTAGTAGAATTTCTAAGCCCCATGTAATATAGCATGCTTGTATGAAATTTCCATGTCTAAAGGATGTATGTGAATGATAATGCATATGCTTGTACTATGAGATGTTTATGAACAGTACTGTTAGTGTATGAATTCATGGAATGGAAGAAGTGCGAATTTGATTGAGTATGTATGATGGGTAGTGGTAACTCCCCTACGTCGGTTGGATGTTCACTAGAGGTTGTGGTCCTTCGGGATCACTAGAGGATGTGTTCCTTCGGGTTCACTAGAGGCTGTGGTCCTTCGGGTTCACTAGAGGTTGTGTTCCTTCGGGATCATTAGAGGATGTGTTCCTTCGGGTTCACTAGAGGCTGTGGTCCTTCGGGTTCACTAGAGGCTGTGTTCCTTCGGGTTCACCAGAGGTTGTGCTCTTTCGAGTACACTAGAGGTTTGTGTTCCTTCGGGATCACCAGAGGTAAGAGTTCCTTCGGGGCTCCAGAGGTTTGTGGACATCCAAAACCAACTGTAGAGCGAGTATAACCAGTTCCCTATAAAAGTATGTTAGATATGCATGTCTTATGGTTAATGCACTTAAAGGACTTGGGTGCCTAGCCCGGCTCCGGTAGTGGGGTCACTTACTGAGTAATATAATTACTCATCCTTTCATCTTATTTTTTTCAGGTAAAGGAAAGATCGTGCTGGCGAATGACAAAAGGAATCCTTGATGGCTTCACGGGACCTGTAGTAGCTTCCATCGTAGTACTGCATGTTTTAATGAGTTTTGCCCAATCGTCAAACTTTGTTTTGAGGCTTGTCTTTTATTTGATATGTGGATTTCTGTTCATGAAATTTTATTGATTTTATTAGGGGTACCCCGAACCAAGATTTCCTTTTTATATGTTTATGCATTGTTTTTTTTTCTTGAGTTTATATAAACAGAAATTTCCATGAGAAGCATTGTTTCTTTCTTACTGTTTAGCATAGTGTCTTTTTTGAAATATGCATGCATTGAGTAATGGTCCGATTAGATTGTATTAGTCGGGTCGTTACAGATCCTAATCCTAGGTTTAGAAGAATGCGATAGATATAAACTCTAACCCTAGAGGCACCTCAATAATATATAATATTATATTTCTTTCTAATAATAAAATTGCTCTCTCCTTCTATCCGTTGTCGTAGCTAACACACGATTAGTGAACCACGAAAATCTCTTTGTCGATTTTTCTATTGATTACCTTTTCTATTTTCTTTTATTGTCGATTCATAACACTTACAAATCAAGATGTTAATTGAGATTTTTGAACTTTAAATGAGTTTGATATACATTTTAGCAGCAAAAAATCTTAAATAATTTTTTAAAGTAAGATTTTACGTATTAAGAACTGTATTTACCTACCTTCTTTATGGAAATATCTTATAACGGTTGTGGAAAAGATAAATGACGTGGTAATATAATTTTGGGAGATAAAATAAAAGGAGCTACTTTGGGCTTGTTTGATAATGTTTCTGTTTCTTGTTTTCTGTTCTTGCTTCTTGTTTCTTTTTTTTTTTTTAAGAACAAGAAACAGAACTATGTTTGATAACTATTATTGTTTGATATTTCTTGAAAAAAAAAAAGAAATATAAATAAAAATTTGTTTGATAACTATTTATTGTTTCTTGTTTTTTTTGTCTTTTTTGTGACAATATAATATAAAAGAAGAAGCTATGTCATATATTTAAAATAAAAAAAAATATTATCAAAAGTTTATGTCATATAATAGAAGTAAATCTTGATTGACCACTAAATATAAATAACAAAGTTGTATCATATCCTTCTCATATGTTGCCCAAATTTGATAGACACTGTCATCTCTAACTCGAGCCGTTTGTCTTAAATGATGTTGAGTCAAATCCAACTTAATTGTGTAATTATGTAAATGTCATGGTTGTAAAATGTTAAAGTTAAATGAATGTCTTAGTCAACAAAATTTATATAATGTAAAATTCTACTCCGTTTTCAAATATACTAAAAATGTTAGAATTAAAATAATATATAAACAGACATATTGCAAAATTTAATACTCAAAAGTTGAAATATAAAAAGAATTAATATACATATAAAAAATTAAAATAATATATAAATCTAAATATTAGAGAATTTTAATAATTCAAAATTAAAATGAAACATAAATATGGGAGAATTATTTTTGTAAATAATAAAATTAATAAAGAAAAAGTACAAATAAAGAAATGTAATGAAGAAAACAGATATTTCAAAAAAAAAAAAAATTAAAAAATATCAAAAAAAAATTGCTTTGGGTGGATTTGAGCTCATAACTGCAAAAGGAAGTTAGTTACCATGGACACTTGATACCAACACACCAAAAATTGAAAATAATTATTTGTGGAAACTATAAAATATAAATAGAAGTAGAAATAGGAAAAACTACATTTTGCTGTTTCTCAATTTTGGCCCATTTTTCAGAAATAAAAAATGAGAACAATTATCAAACAAATTCGTTTCTTAGAAAATAAAAAACAAAAACAAAAAACAGAAAATGAGAATGTTATCAAACGAGCCCTTCAATTCAAAGGAAAAAAAAAAACGAACAAAACATGGGAAAGACCAAAAACGTGATTAGTGAAAAAGATTAAAGAAGTTCGTTGAGAATGTTGGTGAAAAATTAAAGTGAAGTTGGGAAAAAAAATTGATGGATGAGTGTAATGGGTATCAAAGTCTTTTCACACCTTTGCAGACATCATTTTCTTCCAAATCTCTCCAAACTATTTTATCATATCAATCTATTCAATATTGTAATATTATGTTTTATAATTCCTTGACCTATTTATTAATATTTTTAAAAATTTAACAAACCTATAAATAAGAAGTTGAAAGTAGTTAAAATTTTTAAAAAATTCAAATAGTTCAAAGATATATTGAACACAAAACTAAAAGTTTAAAGACATTATGCACATTAGACATACAGATAATTTAAAGCATAGCACTAAAATGGTAATTTAACAAAAATAAATTATGAATAAACAACAAAATTTGATAATTATTCAATTGCATGAGAGAGAGAGGAAGGATAAGTACTTTATAATAAATAAATAAATGCTTAACTAGGGGAGGGATCTTTTGAGTGAGTGATTTAATGTCATTTTTTAACCTTGCATTGTATAGTTGCCTTGACATGTAAATGGACTATGGGACCAAGTTGTATGGAAAAAAAATAATTAAAAATATGTTCTATTTTTTTTTATAACCTTTATTTTACTCTTTTAATTGATTTTTTTAAATATTAAAATGTAAACACTTTCTCATTTTTATATAATCATGTTGTTGTTTAAATATTTTATGGTGTAAAGTGTCAAAACCTTTGTGCTAGAATTAGAGTTTGAAGGGTGTTTGACTTAGTACTACTTATTCTTATCCATCAATTTAGTTACCATGGTTTAAAATTTTATAATAATAATTTTTTTTTTTTTAAATTTTGTTTGCCAAACTCAACTAATTTTTTATTCCAATTTAATGACAGAGATGATTTTTAAGTTTTATTCGGATCAAAATTAGACATTTGAAAGTATAAAGATCAAAATGGAACAACCATCAAAGTATAGAGACAAAAATGATATTTTAACCTATTAAATATATATTTATTTTCAATTGGGCTCTTTTCAAATATAGTAAAAGGAACCAAAATATTTACAAATATAGCAAAATTTCATTGTCTATTGTGATTTATATATCGTAGATAGTTTGTGATATTTTGCTATTAGTTGTAAGTATTTTTAGTAGTTTTGCCAATAATTTTCATTTTCAAAATTTAGTTAGCATTGTTTGAAATTTTATAATAATAATAATTTTTTTTTTTTTTGTTAACACCATTATTGCAAGTGAATGTTAGATTTAATTAATGATAAATAAATTTATGGAAAATTATTAAAATTTAGGTAATGAATTGGGAAGTTACTCCTCTTATGTAGTTTGATTATGCCAACTATTAAAGTATCATTTCATATAAGCTTGTAACGTAAATTTTAAATTTTAGCAATGATTGTATAGTAAAGTTGGAAAATAATGTTGAAACTCAAGAGTCTGAATTGAAAATGTTTTAAACAATATGGACTAACCATTTAGGACTACCACATATAATCGACCTAATTAATTATAAAGTTTGATGATGTAAATCTTTTATGATCCTACTTTGTTAAATGTTGTGATTTTGCTTACCAAACAAGGTTCTGATTTAGGTTGGTTGATTATGATTTTTTTATAATCTTCAAAATAATATATTTGAAATCTTGGTTAATTTTTTTTTTAATTAAAAAAATTCTGCATAGCTTGATATATATATATATATATATATATATATATATATATATATATATATATTCTAAATATGTTGGTTTTTTCTTTTTCCTATTTTGCATTTTGTTATTTTTGTTTATTCAAAAATAGTGTAAGTATAAACTTTTTTTACAATATAATTATAAATTTTATTCATTAATTAGAGGTGCTCGTGAGTTGGGTTGGATTGGGGTGAGTTAAGAAACTTTTTAGACCACTGAACTCAGTTGTTCAGATTGTAAATTTCTTCCACCCAAATAATCCTTAATAAAAAATGAATCCAACCCCACCCAACCATGAAACATTTTGATTAGGTTGGTATGAAACATTTTGGTTAGGTTGGTTCGATTTACTCGGTCATTTAGTTAAATTTTTGTTCTAAAAAGAAGTAAAATATTAATACATAAAAAAATTATTCAATAATTTCATATATTGAATTAGAATTAAAAATTTAATTTAATTTTATATTATGAAAATTTTCTTTTCAAAGTACTAAAAAATCTTTTTAGGAGTTGTTGGATAAAAAACTATCCAAAAAAAATATGAAATTAAATAAAACTAGAATAAATATAGGTATCTATAATTTTATCATAAGTAAAAAAAATATACATTAAAATTAATAATAAGTTCGAGTTGGTTTGAGTTTTTTAGGTGAATCTAATAACGAACTGAATCGAACCCATTTTTATTTATTTGAATCCAACCTAACCCACTCAAAATAAATTGATAAATCTCTAAATATCACATTTTTATTTTTTAAGTTTTGAGTTTAATTTCAATTTAGTCAATTAATTTAAAAAATGTCATAATTCTACATTTAAACTTTAAATTTTATTTTAATTTAATTCATATATTTCAAGGTTTACTTTTATTAATTTTAATTTTTTTATTAAATACTCATTTTCGGTTATTAATTGATTTAAAATAAATTGAGAAATTTTGCTCAATAAGCTGGGAAAAGATTATATTTTCATATCTTATAAAATATAGTTTATATAAAATCTGTAAAAAGAACATTTCGGTTATAATTTTCATGTATTTTTTCTTACAATTTTGCCCCTCTTTATGAATATATGTCAATAATTAACAAATTATTTCATTTCATTTTAATTAACGGATGTAGATTTAATGGACATTATAAAAAATAGCAAATTCTCAATCTTTTATTTTTAATATTAAAGAAATTTTATGTTAATTAAATAAAAAGTTATCGAATATAATAATTAGGGATGCTTAATTAAATATTAGAGAGAGAAAAATGGTGGGGATATTCAAATCAAGCATATAGGGTTTACTGGTGTTAAAAAAGTTATTTTCATTTTATCTAGACTTTAAAAATATAGTAAAAAAGAATATAGATATGGAAAATGAAAGTTTTTGTTAAATAAAAAAAAATTGTGATTCATATTGTTTATTGGATATTAAAATATTTTGTTCCATAATTAGTTAAATAATCAGTGTTGTATAATAAATTATTTGTTTTTTTTTTCTGGACAAATGTTTGGAATTTATTTTGTTTACAATGATCACATGATTGATAGTATTGATTAAGTTGAATATGATCGATCAACATATGGAGGTTTTAGCATAAATGTGAACTAACACACCTGCATATGAACAATTCATTGGAACGGTAGGGGTTGTCACTTGGTCTAAAAGATATTTAATATTTTTTACATTGATTGAAATTCACGAATCTATTAATCAAAAGTATAAACTTTGATGTCTTAATTAGACACAAAGTTTCGTTAAAAAATATTCATTGATTTAGAATAATATTAAATATGTAATAGATTTTTTTTTTTTTTTTTTTTTTGACAAAAATAGAAAGTTCAAGACATATTTTACCTTTTTAAAGTTGAGGTACCTATAGAGATATCTACGGGGCGAGTGCAAGGACGGGAAAGACTTCCCCTAAAGAGATTGAATTGCATAATGAAAGCGAGAGTGATCACTTTTGCTTTGAATTTATTTCGAATTAAAGTACAAAAAGGATAAACAATGATCAATATTACATTGTTTAAGTATGTATTTTAAAGGGAAATATTATTATTTTTAAATGACTGGTATTTTTAACATTAAAAATAAAAGAGAGAAGAATTTGTTATTTTCTATAATGTCTCTTAAATTTAGAATGGTTAAAGATGAAAAAATGTTAAAAGTTTTTTACCATTAAAAAGTAATATATATGGTATTATTATTTAGGGTGAAAAAAAATTTTGAAACAATAAATTCTAATATTAGGTATCTTTTAGTATTTTAATTATTATGATGCGTCTATATATATTAAAAAGATGAATTATATATTATGGAGTTTGTATTTTTCTTTTTCTATTTAAAAAAGTACCAAGAAAAAAATAAAAAAATATTGAATTCCAATCCATACATACAGTTGGGTGCAATGTTGAACACCCCAGCAAGGCTCAACCAAATCTTCAACTAAATTTTCAATTTTTCACTTATTGCCTCTCCAAAACTACACTATTTTTCTAAATAATTTTAAAACTACAATATTTTTTAAAAAAATATTTTATAAATATATAATTACTATCCAAAATTTCGGTATATTTAGGTCAGATAGCAATAATTATATAACAATAATATAATGCAGTATATTAATCTTAGATATAGATGCCAATATATACTACTGTATATTTAAGTAATAGAGAGCATGAATATATGTTGTTTATATACTATGCAGATGGACACATATATGTACTGCTGATTGTTTGCAAAGGAGAATGCCATATATGTACCTTTCTCATCCTTGGTGCTACATGTGTAACAAACATGGTAACTCCCCAGCTCCTCTAATTTATGCACTATTCTTAGGATGGTCACTTCCTTGTTCTAATATTCTTACTTTTTTATTGGTAGGTCATTCTTTTGGTAGACAATTTCGTTGGCTCTTTTGCACATGATTTTTTGGACTTTGTGGATGTGAACGTAATCGTTATCTTTTCAAGGATTCTTTCCATCATTCGTTACAACTATTCCTCTCCACTTTTCTCTAAGCCAGTCTACAAGCCTTGCACAAAACATCATCAAATGAACTTTCATAACCACACAAAAGCTCCTCTTCTCTTTTAGAAAAAAATGTGTGCAAGCAAAACATTTACATTGACATATTAGCTTCAAATGAAAACCAAGAATGAAATATACGGTTAAATACGCTCAAAGTCTAACATTAGTTAGATAAGAGGACGATCATAAGTTTATATTGGAGAACAACTATCTCCAATGGTATGAGGTATTTTGGATGAAACCAAAAACAATATTATGAGAATTTATGATGTTGTTGTAGTGTGATTGACTGATTTTATTATAGGCAAAACTTGAGCAACATGTCAAGAACATTGTTGCTTGACAGGCGCAAATTTTGCAGAATATTTTTTCCTTATAGGTCAACAAGAATTTTTAGATTTCGTGGTTTGCTGTTTATTTCCCTACGGATAGATGATTGACTCCCTCCTTGAATATCTTCTCAAGCTAGCCATATTTATATGATGTTCTTAGCTCATTTTTAGGGTTAGCCTCCTTATTAGAAAAGTGTGCACATTGAGAGTTTTGATCAACTTAGGGTTTGTCTAAGCCTTGACCTTCATGTATTGTTATTAAACATCTTTGCATTCCTTGTTGATATTATATTTTTGGCAACCATTGTAGAACTCGAGATAAGTTTTTTCTTTTTGATATTATATTGAGGGGAGCTTAATCATTGCTTGAGGAAATCTTGCTTATGAAGTTGAGGGGATCTCACATTTAGGAGGAGTCTAAGTATGTTGCATGAGGGGGCCTCATACAAAAGATTAGAGAAGCGTTATTTGTGGAAGTAATGGAAGCTAAGGATTAGAGGGAACCTAAGTTGAAACCGAAGAAAAAGCTAAATATGAGTTACTGAAGAGGGAGTTTATCATATAAATACTTTGACCCCCCAGACATAGGTGATATTATTGCACCAAATTGAGTTACTAATCTTTGTGTTTTTACGTTTCTGCTTATTTTTGTATTGTCCGCTTGTCGTACATATTATATATCGATAGAACGGTAGAATCTGTTGTTCCTTAACACACTCATTTAGCTTCAACAGATTCATAAGATACGAAATGATAGAAAGTCGAGGATGGTGGCTTAATTATACCAAACCATTGCTGCAGAAGTTTGAACTTCGTGAGAAAGTAGTGGGTGAAATTTGTTTGTTGTCTTAAACATATTATATAAATTGTTTGGGCACCAAATGCTTCCTCACAATTTCCTCAATCACCAATGGACAATTGAACGCAGAAAAGGGAATCAGATCATGAAGACAACAACATTATATATATACTCATTACTAATCCCTTTTAATCTCAATTTCTCTCTCTACGTTTAATATTAATTGTAATTAATTAAAATTCACTATTTTTTATCCCTATTAAAATTAAATTTAAAATTTTAGATTTTACTTTATTATTATTTTGAATTAATTAAATAAATATTAACGTTAATAATTAAAAATGAGTATTTAATAAAAAAAAATTAAAATTAAAATATAAATATCGAAACTGAGAAACTAAATTGGAGAAAAAAACTCATATCTTAAGTGTAAAATTGTAACATTCTAATACCTAAAGATTAAACTAAATTCAAACTCAAATTTTACGAACTAAATATATAACATTTTAAAATCTATTGACCAAATGGAAATTAATCCCCAAATTTGTAGACAAAAAAGCATATTTTTCCTAAAAAAATAAGTAAAAACAATTAGGTCGTTTGTTCGGAATGCATGAGATTATTATAATAACTTTTGGTTCTAAATTTCCATATGGAAGTAAAGATTTAGTCCCCAGAACTTTTATTAAGATTTATAATAATTTAGTTCTTATTGTAAAAATCTCATCAAACTTAATTTTTAATTTTGATATGTAATAACTTAGTCTTTGTAATTTTTAAACAAACTTGACCCTTAATTTGTTTAACAATTTACATGTGTAAAATTTTTTAAGTAATATATTTTTTACAATAACTACTAAATCGATGCAAATTATAAAATATGAGAACTAATCAATTTAAAATAGTTATTAAAATTTATGAACTAAATTATTACAATATTTAAAACTAAATTGTTGTACATTTAAAAATACATAAACTAATAAATCAATACAAACGAAGATTTGGACTAAAATTGTTATTAAAATTTAGAGATTAAAAATAACTATTAGCCATTTTTTAAAATAAAACATGTAGGGATCCCGTACGCAAGCTAAGTTCATGTATTAATTTAAGGACACATGTGGGAAAACTATTGTTATATTGTCATAATTCTTAAGCTATTCTTTTCCAACATTCATGCATCTTTGTTATTGTTTTATAATTAGTAGGCATGGAGTCATTGGATAAAATTTGGTTTTACACGAGGGTTAGAGAGTGAAAATTAAGATTTTTGTTTTTAATATTATAATTTTCTCAAAACTGTATTAATAAAAGATAATATTTCAAACACTAATTTTATTTTTTCTTAAGAACTCAACTGACATGCAAATATATTAATGACTACGAGGTCAGAGTTCAAATTTCCTATTCTCAAATGTACTTTTAAAAAATATAACAATAAAAATATAATGCGTTCTAATAATCAATTGCCGTTTTAACCAATATCTTGATGAAAACTTTATGCAATTAATCTATGTTTCGGTGCATCATTCGTTTGAAATTATGCATTTAGAGATATTATAGATTCTTGTCGATTGAGACTAAAATGTACAATCTTCTTCATTTAAAATTTTTATTTTTAAGAAAAATATTTATTTTTAACTTCATTCATTCGAGTCTTTTTCTTCTATTGAATTTTATATCATCTCATTACAAACTTAAATTGACGTGACTTTTGCTTTTTCCTTGTTTTCATCCATTAAATAATATTTAAGTACTTGAAAAGTTTGTTTTACCCAAAGTTTTTTTATCCAATAAGACTTTAAAAAAAATAAAATAAAAACTCATAATTTATCCTATAAATATATTCACCAAATCAACTTCTTCAACACCACTCTCAAAACTCAAGTTCTCGTATTTAGTCCATTTCCTCTCAAGCTCAACCCATAATTTATCTTTCTTTTCAATTATGTTGTATTATGTTTAATGTTATGTTTTTGGTATCCTTTTTATGTCTAAAGTTTTGACTTTTATATCCTTATTATGTTATGTAAGTTTAATGATGTTTTCATTTTTTTTATTTTTTGTATCCACTTCATTTTATCATAAACAATTTATAATTATTTTGTGTGCAGATATTTCATGCCTTTTTTAATTTTGTAATTAATTACCGCCTACAATAGGGTGATTGTTTTAAATGACAAAACTGCTATAAATATTTTCAAATATAGCAAAATGTCACTGTCAACCAGTGATAGACATTAATAGACACTGATAGACATCAGTCAGTATCTGTGTCTATCATTGACACTGATTTAATAAAACTCTTTGGTTTTTAATATGCATGTTGTTGGCCTCTAAAAACGTGTATTATGTGAGTGTTTACATAGTCGAGGGACAAATACATAAATCTCAGTTGAGATTAATCTTAATGGCCCAGAGATCGCCTAAATAGAATAAATCTAGGGCGAGATGTTGATATTTTTTCACCAAGACACGGTTTTTTTTTTTTTTTTTTTTTTTTGTTGGGGGAATTTTAGCAATATTTAACTTTTTGTAATTCTATTTACTTTTATTCAAAATGCCTCGCATATCTGTTTTCTTCATGGTGAATGAAAAGAGATATTTTTGTTGGGGGAATTTTAGCAATATTTAACTTTTTGTAATTCTATTTACTTTTATTCAAAATGCCTCGCATATCTGTTTTCTTCATGGTGAATGAAAAGAGATATGAGAAGGAATATGTAGGGGGCCGATTGATGTTGGAATATCGTGTAATGTTAGACCAAATGTTTCTGCTTTTGTGATTGGTGATCAAGAAGATCCTCATTTTTCTTAAAGGGTGATGACATATTTTCAGATGGATCTTTTAGTATCTAAATTTCTAATTGTAGTGCAAAACACTAAGAGTACAATACCGTCATTTCCAATCCCTTTGGGGCAAGATATACCCTCATTTCCCCCCACCCCCCTCCCCAACTTGATTTTATACCTAAATAATACATGGATACAAATGATGTATGATCCTTAAGTCCATTAAATAAGAATTCCCATTTGAACTGGGAGACAATACAAATAGGTTGATGAATAGGGAGTCGGCCTGAGATGTAAATATGTCCGATGGATTCGAATGTAGATGTTAGTGTGGAGAATATGAATGTGTCTGATGTAGGGGTTAATGTCATTGATGGAGATTCACTTAGTGATCAACATTAGATGATTACAAAGGGAGAGTTGACGATAAATGTAGAACCACAGAGTGATGGAGGACCGTCAGAAAAGAGTGACCCAACAATTAACGTTGAACCTTTCATGAATTCATGACAAATGGTGAGACGTTCACCAATTGTAGGAAGAGAAAGCACATTTCCCAACATTCGATCAATCTCATTGTCATCTCATCTGTAAAGAATGTCTAGGTTGGTAACCTGTTTTTGTGCAAGAAAGTTTGTGTTAGAAATTACCTATCATTGCCATGGAGAATTTTTTTGAAAAAACAAGTACTAACGGTTTGAGGTTATATACTAACAATAAGAATATTTTTTTAAAAAAATTGTAAGTTCAAGGATATTTTTTAAACTTTTTAAAGTTCAAGTGTATCTTTTAAACAAAACACTAATGCCCCATTCGATAACCATTTCGTTTTTTATTTTTTATTTTTGAAAAGTAAGCTAACTTCCTCCACATTTTTTACAATGATTAACATCTTTGTAGTTGAATTCTTACCTAAATTCCAAAAATATTACAAGCTTCTAAAAGCTACTTTTTTTAGATTTCAAAATTTGACTTGGTTTCTTAAACCATTGGTAAAAACTAGACAACAAATTAAAAAATTTGGAGGTGGAAATAATGTTTATGAAGTATTTATAAGTTTAATTTAAAAAAAAAAAAAATTACCAGATGAGAACTAATGGTTTTCATTCAAAACGGTAGGAGTAACTTTAATCTTTTTTAAAAAAAAAAATTAAGGATATTTTAGACCTAAAACATAAAGTTTGGGAGTATTTTATATAATTTAACTAAATAATAATAATAATAATAATAATAATAATAATAATAAAAGAATATAAAGAAGGCTCACGGCTCTGTCGTTGTCATGTCTTCGAGCCTTGACGCCCACGGATTTGAAATGTAATACAGTGATGAAATTATATTAAACAAGTTTTTAAAATATCTATTTCACTTCATAATATTTTAATTTAACTTTCAATATTTATTTAATCTTTAAACTTTTGCCAAAAACAATCATTTTCCTCGTAGGTGTAACAAATATAAATATTAACAGGTTTGTACGCACAACTATTACAAGAGTCATCATAAGGTTAATATGAGTATTAAATGAGCAACTATATTTTAATTCAAAAGCTATAAAAGATATTTTAAAGTTTATAGCTCCGTATAGAACATATTTATGGAATCCACATTATATAATTCAATATATAGATACATTATTTATTAAACAGAAGACATAAATAATAAATTTTGGAAGCAAAATACATTCCAACTTATTTCGATTTCTTTTAGCATAAAAAATGCATAATGTCACCGTATCATACGGTATCCATGCTTCTTAAAGGGTTCTAGCTATTAATGTGTTGTCTGCCTCTTCACAACCTATTTGTATTGTGAGTTCTGTTTTATAGGTATAGATATAAGACATTAAATATCCATATATATATATATATATATATATATATGTATGTATGAATGTGTAAGAACTTTAATGTCCAAAAATTAAACGTCTGTGTTTTCCTTTTTCCATATAATTAATTCTATTTATTTGACCAATTGATTAGTATAATCCTTTTTCCATGTGGTTTTAGTATTATCTGCTTAGACAAGTATTGAATGCAGGAGTTTATTGAGACAGCATAAGAGATTATGGAGAGCAGGATCATCATGTCACTTATTTAACTTACAGATTCCCATCAATGGTTCAAATTCGTGACTTGGATTTTTCTGGTTGCGGTAATTTACGGTAATCGTATACGCCTATTCCCCGCTTTCTTCCCAGGCGGCCAGCATCGACGTACTGCACAAGAAGAGGGCAGGGAGCATATTTATTGTCACCAAGTCCAGAGTGGAGAACCTTCATGATTGATAAACAAACATCCAAACCAATGAAGTCTGCAAGCTCCAAGGGACCCATGGGATGATTTGTTCCTAGCTTCATTCCCGTGTCGATGTCTTCCTTCGTTGCCACTCCCGTGAAGAGAGCATAAAATGCCTCGTTAATCATCGGCATTAGGATTCTGTTCACGACGAAGCCAGAGTAGTCCTGAGAACATATCACTGTTTTACCGAGCCTGAAAGTAAAGAAAGTTTTTCAAGTGAAGTAGTCCCATGCTACTAGAAAAGACAAATAATGGTGGAGGGGAGACGGAGGTGAATTTGAGAGCAACCAATGAAGTGAGAATCACCTCTCAGCCAAGATTTTTATGGCATCGAATGTTTCATTGGATGTATCCGCACCTCGAACGATCTCAACCAGTTTCATTATAGGTGGGGGATTCATAAAATGCATGCCAATAACCTGCAATAGCATAAATGTTTCACTTGCAAGCTTGCAATGTTGAGGATCCCACAATGGAAAGATAAAGAAACCTCACAATCTTTATATGATACATGGATTGCTCATCTCATTTGCCAATGAAATATCATGTTTATCTAATATACAACTTCCCTTTTAGTCGCTCTTGGTTGCAGTTTCATTCGATGCATACTAAAAACCACACGGCTAGCTAGTAAAACTATACAAAATGACACTTCAAGAGAAAAACAGCAGGTTAATGCACAAGATTAATGATTATGTATCGGCATTCGTGCATATGAGGGGGAAGAGAAGCTGAAACCTGCTCAGGACGTGTGGTTGCTGATGCTAGGCGAGTAATCGGGATAGAACTTGTATTAGAAGCTAGAATGGAAGACCGTTTTGCAATCTTATCTAATTCAAGAAATAGCTTTCTTTTAGCATCTTCTGATTCCACGATAGCTTCGATGATGATATCTGCTGAATGAAGCTCTTTCAGATCAGATGAAAATTTTAGACGTTGAAGAGCATTGACACCAATTTCCTGTTAAGTGGATTTCATAAGCTAGTTAAATGTCTACCATTTGGACGGCAGAACTTAAATAGAGTAACAGAGAAGTTCATTTGAACGGTAGAACTCTGTTATAGAGTTGTATGTCAGCATTACATAATCAATGTCAAACCCGTAATAAATAACTCAGAACTTCGGATCAAATTGTGCTTAATACGTACAAAATATTTTGTAAAGACGTTAGTCATATTCTATCGGTCTAAGTAATAAAAGACATGAAAAGACAAAGATTAACTCAGCATCATAGAAAAAAAGAAAATAAATAAATAAACAAAGAAAAAGAAAAGAAAAATCCTCCCTAACTCAGCATTATTTATAGTCACCTAACCTTTATATAAATATGCTCCTCAAGAAATAGGTAGCCATCATGAGTTGAATCCACAGTCACCCTACTCATGACTCATTAACTATTTATTATGATCATATTATTACAAAACAGAATAATATATTGCAATAGCTGGCTATAAACTTTCCTCTCATTTACATTCCATTTATAGCCATAGAAAATTATAGAAAAAATGTACTGAGGCTTACAGCATTCTCCACTTCTAAAATCTTACCTCTATTGATTTAGTTCATCTTTTTCATGGCTTCTATAAGCCTGTAAGTTATTATTGTTTAACGCAAAAAAAGTAGATTGGGCTCAATGCATCATCTGGTGGAACACAGAGAAGCTCGTCAAGGTTCACTCATGTTTCATCACCTCCCTCCAATCAAACCCAATTCCCTGGCGATCATATGTCAATGAATGAGTTGAGTCTATTGTCAATTTCAATTATTGATCTATTTTTAAGAGGATTTAGCCAAGCTCCCATTAATATTTGTCATCTTTGGTATTGACACTGCCATCCAAACGTACAGTCGTCACGACAGGATCAAAACTCTTTAGACCATATTTTCCTAGTCCATCAGTACGGGAGGGCACAAGAATATCACAAGCACGGAATTTGGAAAGGATTCTCTTGTTTTCATTTTCCTAAAACAGAGGATCAAGGTTATCCTGAGTAGAATGGGTATTAATAGGGCCAAGAGACTGCAATCTCCTAATGTTATAGATTGTTCATAAGTAAACAACAAAGTAATACTAAATCAAGCATTTTCCACCCTAATTAAAATAATCTCTTTAATAATTCAAAAACAATTTCAATGGTATAAAAATCGTGTTTAAAGGTGTGAAATCAAACAATAAATTGATTTTGAATAATGAAATACATGTTTTCGGATTTAAACGTTTCAAAATCACTCCATAACAAGCCCGAACACTTTGTGATTCTCTGCAATTAATCTGTTTAGAGCAATTCTAACAAAATAAACAACACAAAACACCCAAGAAATGATAACTCAAAGGTAACATAAAACAGCTAATAAAGCATCCAATGACACTCAAAGCCCTCCAGTCAAAAGAACCATGTAGAAGTTAGACGAAGCAATCAATGGAAAGAATTGTTACTCGAGAGAGAAGTTTTCTGGAGACCAGGCGTTGGATTGAGGAAGAAATGGAGTCGGACGCTTTAGCAAGAGCGGAAGGGTCTGAATCAATTAGCCAAACTTCATGGCCGTGTGTAGCGGCGAGTTGGGCAATTCCGGAGCCCATTTGACCGCCGCCGACGATTCCAATGGCCTTGATTTCCGTCATCGAAAAACCCCAAATCAGGCGGCGATGTATGAAATCGCAATCGATTATCCTCCGGTGAGAATTTGTTATGGAAGCAGAACAGGTTCGATTCTAATACTGATTGAATCTCCATTCTGATACGTTCTTCATTTGGAATGGATAAGGACGAAATTACAGATTAGAATTAGATATAGGGAAATTATTTTAAATGTTAAAATAATTTAAAATATTTATAAATAATAGCAAAATGATTATAGATCGTGATAGACTGCCTAATAAAGATGTTATGGAAGCAGGGATTCTCGTTTAGGTAGGGGAGAGAGTGGAAAAAAAAAAGTTAGAAAGCTAAATAAAGACAGAGACGGAGAATGCATTCCTCGTCCCCACCTCCGTTCTGTTCATCGTTTCTGCTCATTAGATTTTTTCTTATATTTATTATAATAATTTAACGTTATGTTATTTATTTTATTATATAATATTATATTTAATTTTCAAGATTAATGATTAAAATATTAAATATGTTTGAATTAATCTATATATATATATAAGAATTTTAATAAATTTGAATTATATATATATAAATAATTTGATAGATAATCATTTTCTTCTATTTCAAGTTTTTGAGTAATTTCTCTTTGAATTTTAATTGTTCATGTTAACTAATTACTCATATAAAAGTTAACCATTTAATTAAAATCTTTTCATATAGTGATTTATGGTAATTGATTTTTCTTATAAAAAAAATTAAACGGAGAAAAATTCTCTGCAGGAAATCTCCGCCTTTTTCGTGGACATCTCTACATCTTAAAAATACGGATAAATTGTGTAAGTTCAACTTATCTCAACTCGATCTATGTATTAGCTGTTCGAATTCAATAAATTTATTATGTCAAGTAAAAAATCGAAGATGAGAGCAATGATAAGGACATGCAAAATTGAGAAAGCCATGGTGAAACAAGATTATTGTGGAAGTGGGGTAAAGAAGTTCATAAATCAAAATTGAATTGGAATTAGTATATAACAGAGTATTGACTCTTAATTAATGGATAATCTTAATTAGGTCATGAGTAAGGACCCAATACTGATATTTATAACCTATATGTATCACAACTTATATCTTGTATTTCTTCATTTATTTAAAACTTGCTTGTCAAAAGGGTCTGTTTTTTCATATATATTTAAATCTAGAACTCAAAATATAGTAAACTGTACATGTCCAGTATAATTACATTGTATTAGTAAAAAAAGTATGAAATGTAGCTAGCTAAATATCTGGAGAATAGTTACATAGTACTACTTAGGAAAATTTGAGAGGTTATCATAATTGAGTCTCATAATTCTAAATTTTGCCCACCCCTAAACTATTACAAACCTTTAGAAATTAATTTTCTTGAACTTCGACAGCAATCGTCTTTTTACCTACCATCTTAAATATGTGAGGTAGATGAGTTTTTGTATATTTTCAATAATTTTGAAAAGAGAAAAAACAAAAAAACTACGAATGAGAGTTTAAAAAGGGCAAAAAAGTCATTTTCGAAAAATAAATATTGTTTCTCTTAATATTTATTTGAAATATAATTTATACTAAGTAGTGGCCAAAACCATATAATTTTTTTATTTTTTATTTTCCTTTTATCGACTTTTGACTGTAAAACTTAAAAAGATGGTCATACAATCCTTTGACCAATCAAGTTATGCTAAGGTTATCACCCTTTTATCTTCTGATATTTTAACAACTCTATTTTAATTTAATTGTGAATCTAGAATTTAATATAATTATTTATGGTCTATATATGTTTTTAAAAGTAACTCTAAAAATGAAATAATAAGCCTCAAAACTGTCCAAGGACACATAGTTGTACAAATAATTCAAGAAATTAAAAGAAAACTCAAATTTTAAAATTTTAGTTTAACTTGAATGTTATTTTATGCCATGTTTTATATTGAATTTAACCCATTAGTATTTTTATCCAAATTAATTTTGTCTTTTTTAAAAAAAAGTTAATTAATTCTACATGATTCAATAGACAAAAACAACAACAGTACATTCACTTATTAGTTAATTTACAAATTTATTTATAAATTATATGTGATATTATAAACATTACAAATCACGTGTGTTACACATGTTATACTAATATCCAAAAACTGACTTTTTTAAAAAAAAAAAAAAAAAAAATTATTTAGAGGAACTATTTTCTAATTTTGTGGGATTGTTACCCCCACTAATGAGTTATTTTCAACACCATCCAATTAATATTTTGACAAAAAAAATGCTCCAATAATGATGAAAAGATGAGGCATTATGGTGGTGAACTTTATAGTAAATTAAATATTGGTAGGTAAATGTTGCTGTCACTCATAATCCCAAGTTGAAAAAGCCATGAACTCCCATAATAATTTTCACAACCTCATATTATCCACAACAATATTTTAATTTGGCCTTGAATTAATTTATATACATAAAAAATATAATATTTTAAGGTGGCCAATCTTTTACTTGTTAGGAGAAATTGGAAACTTATATCTTAAAATATAATTTTAAAAGTAATTTTTTTAAATAAAAAACTATTATAAATATTTTCAAATATAGCAAAATGTTACCATCTGTCATAGATAGATGATAGTAGTTTAATAGTATCTATCATTGTCTATCATTGACATTTTGTAATATTTGTAAATACTTTTGTTCATTTTACTATATTTGAAACAGTCCTAATTTTAGATCTTAAGTTGTGTATATCAATTTTTTTTTATTTGGTCCTTGGAATTTTAAATTTTTATTTTTGTCTCTCAAGTTTTAATAAATTAATTTTTAAATTCAATTCTTATGGTCATTAAAATTTGAGCTGAAAATAAATTGTCCAATTGTTAGAGAAGACAAGAAAAAATAGTTGGAAGATGGAAGAATACATTGTTGGAAAATTTGAAACATTTAAAATTATGAGTAGTCTAAAGAGAAAGAAAAAAAAAAAAAAAAAAAAGGCTTGCTTTATTTTTTAGGTGATAGAAGATTATATTGTTGTAGTGAATGAATTAGAAAAAGGCCACATTTTTTTAGAAAGAAAAGGATTACGATAATGTGCAAAAAGTAATATCACAAGTTTTAACTTTTAAGCTTTTAGTGGCAAATTGAAAATGGAAGCTCGGTATAAAAAAAAAAAAAATACAAAACAGAACATTCTCGCGCTTTTATCTTTTGAGTGAAGTGTATATATTTAAAAGAGAATTAGATGATCAAGTGTTAGAAATCGAACCACATCTCCATAAATTTATATACATTAAAATTCAACTCTACCAATCATGTTCCTTCAAAATTGTTTAAACTAAAATGATTTGGAGAAATCTTTCATATCAAATCACTTGTACAATGAAATGAAAGAAGATTGTGTTTAATGCATGGTGAACCAATGTACTTGATAAGTAAAATTATATTGAATGTTGCAACTTTGAATTATAAATATGAAGTATTTTGAACTTCTAATCTACAAAGTGTATTTTAAACTTTACAAATCCATTATAAGGTGAAATTTTAGTTGAATTAAATATATGGTATATTCTTTAACGTTGGACACTATCTTTTAGTTTTTATCCTCAAAATTTTAAAATGTTGCAATTTTTTCGTGTTTTTTGAGTATATGTATGGTCAAATCTTTACTTCTAAAATTTTATTGAGATTCTATTAGATAATTTTTTCTCATAAAACATGTGATATGAACTGCCAAGTGCTCAAAGTTATTATGTATATTTTCTTTAATAATTTTACTGTAATTTTATTGTTTTCAATTGTATCGTTTCTAAAATATGTTAAATAAGGATACTTTGTTATTTTATAACAATCAATGATGTGGCAAACATTAGGATTTTGGGAGGTTATCTAAAGTCTAACCATCAAGTTATACATAACAGTTTTTTTTTTTTTTTTTTTTTTTAATTTTAAATTTTGGAAATGAGATTTTTTTCCTTTGTGTTGATGAAGGAGAATCATCACCATCCTTTTTGCAATTTTTGATCCAGTAAAATTGATCAAGTTGCTTGTGGAGTGTTCATGTCGTGAGTAAGGAACTAGTTTTCAATACCTCGTAGTCTTCAATTACAAGGTAATTAACCTTCTCTAACTCTTCATTGAATTTGTAATTATTGATTTTGGAGGTGTTTTGGTGATTGATAATCAGAGATTCTCAACCCACCCAAATTCCTAATTTGTATTTGCCTGGAGTCTTCATATCAATAATAAAATATATTAGAAGAAGGCAATAGTTCAAGTTGAGGTCCTAAGTTGGAAGCATTACAAAATAGTTAAAGATCTCTATTTAAAATCCTTTCTTCACAAGAAACCATGAAAGCACAATAGGAAATGGATTAAGTTGGAAATAGAAAATAAGCACATTGATGTCAAAAGGTTGAATGATGAATAATAATAAGAAATGAAAAGTTGGTAAAGAAGTAAGTAAAAGAAGAAGAAAGAAGAAGAAAAAAAAAAAAAAAAAAGAAAAAGAAAAAAAAAAAAAAAAAGAAAAAGAAAAAAAAAAAAAAAAAAGAAAAAAAGTGTGAAGTGGAAAGTGGGTGTGGCATATAGCATAAGTGCCTAACTTTCATCAATTTCTTTCCCCCATGCCTTTCTCTTTGTGATCATGCCTATCATTACCTTCACTCTAAAACTTTCTTCATTGTCATCCTACCAAATTTTGAGTACATACTTCTTTTGTTCCTACTATAATTTTATCTTTGTTAATAATATATTTTAACATTGGTATGTTTCATGTCATTTTTTAAAATAATATATATATATATATATATATATATTTTCAATCTCTAAAACTAGATTGTGATGTAAGATTTAAATATTTAATCAAATTCCAAATTGATTTGGCTAAAGATAAGTTTGTTCAATAGTTAAAGCGTTTGTAAGTATTCTTAAAAGTAGATGTGTGAATTCAAATTTTGTGAATATTATGTAAAAGAAAAATAATGACAGATAGGATTCTTGATACTTTATAACACAAAATTGAAGAACATGTAAAGTTAGTGATATACACAAAACCCCAATTTAAATTATAACATTAACATAATAAGTTGTTTATAATTGCATGGCAAAAGCTACATTCATACCAACAAAAAGTAACTCTTGTTGATATTTTAGGACAATATTAGTGCTAGTTTTTTTATTAAAAAAAAAATACAATAAATGAAGGTATGGAAATTTGAACCTCTCATCTCGAAAAGGATTAAAATATCGATGTTGATATCGAGATTTCAATATTACAGGTATGTCAATGGATATATCGATAAAATATCAAAGTCAATGGTTATTTGTGTAAGTCACGAAATTTATAAAATCCATTTAGATTAATAATGAAGTTGTTTTTACTCACAAACTAAGTTATGAATATTGTTACTAGTATTCCTATTCACATTAAACTAAATATATGACTTTTGTTTTATGTATTTTGAGCATTTATAAAAAGATGTTGGAGGTATCAATGGATATTTAATATTAATGTTGAACCCTTCGATTTACGAGTACATCGACATGTCCATGATTCATCCTCACATCTTGATGGAAAGATAATATTTTTTAGGTAAGGGTTGGGAGATTTGAACCACAAATTTCTTAATCACCAACACATATCCCATGTTGAGCTATACCCATTTTGGCCGACGAAAAGATAGTTATACCCGCTTTAAAACAAAGCAACATATCATGAAGCTTTTTGTAACAACAAACATAGATCTCATAAAATGAGTTTGTTAATTTTTATACAAAATTGAAGAAAAAATTGACATTAGAAATAAATTTTTGTTTAAAGATTCATGAGTTTTAAAAATTTATTGAGTGGTCAATCTTGTGCATGGATTAAGATTAATTATGTGGAATATTTTATTATTGTTGAAAAACAACAAATAAAAAAAATATATATATATAGGGAAACTAAACAGAAAAAAGCACAAAAAGCAGCAGTTACATATAGATCCAAAGTTCTTTTTTCCTTCTCTTTTTGAGTAAAATATAGATCCAAAGTTGAATTGGGTGGGACTGATATTTGGAACAAAAATAATACACCTCACCAAGTTGAAAACTAAAAATAGATATTCCCCTCAAGACCTAAAAATATAATATTAGTTAAGGACAAACTATAATTTAATTCAACCCAAAAGCTTTTTGCATCAAGTTCATCAATATTAATTAATGCAGCATTAAAATAAAATTAGAAATTAAGGGTTTGTAGTCAGACGCAAATTGTTATATTCCAACAATTTTATGAAATATTGATAGAAATGTTGATAAAAAATATTGTATCTTCTATTAATATTTTTGAAAAATTTATAGAACGAAATGAAAACAAACACTTTACACTCTTTTACAACGTTAATATAATTATTAATTATACTATATTTACTTTACTAATATTTTGTTAGCTTTATATATATATATGTTTTGTGAATCTTTTACAATATAATAAAAAAATTTGTTCATTCTTAGGTTGATATTTAAATAGAGTTAGCAGCCGGGAGCGGATGGGGGTTCTCCTTCCCCGCCCCTGTGGGAAAATTTATCCCATCCCATCGAAAAAACGGTCTTTGCAGGGACCATTCCTCACAGTACAGCGAGACAAAGAGAGCAAGTGAAACAAAGTAATCTATATACGGAGGCGGTCGAGAATATATTGAGACAGGGTCGGGGTCGGGGTCTGGGTGGGAATACCCTCCCCACGCGAGTACCCAGAAAATCTCTCAAATTTGACCTCTGTCTCCGATCAAACTGGAGATTCTCCGATCCGCCCCTTCTCAGATTTTTTTGCCAACCTGTAAGGGATCTACAAAAATGTATTTGAGTGCATATGCGATTGATTTTAGAGGTTTGGGCGACTACCGAATAATTTCACTCTTTTTTTTTTATTTTTTTGCCGGAAATGCCCTTAAATAATGATGAGAGAGAGGGGAGGTTTGGTGAGGTCACATGAAGAGAGAGAAAGTATGGATTTTATAATTAAAGAAAGAAAGGACAAATGGGTGGGGGAACAAGTGCGTGGCAGTTCACCTAAAACTTTTTAATGGGCGACGGCCGATAGCCCGTGATACCCTCCTAAAGCAGTTTTCGCCACCGGCTATTACCGGTCAATCTCCACCGCTAAAAACTCTTTTTGACTTTTTTTTTAATTTTCTTCGAACATCCCGCCACTCGCGCTTTCCAATCGCGTGTACATCACGTCAAATCACCCAAAACCCTTTTTATATAAAAATTACATAAATTAATTATTTAAGTTTGTCGAGAGATCTTTATGATGTCTCTATTATTTGAAATTTTGTATTTTTATTAATGTGACTTATTGCCATTAATTAACAAACAAACGTATCATTTCCTATTCCATGTGTGAAATTTGTACCTTTTACGTTTTATTATATTAATTTGGATTTTCTTTTAGGGTTATATTAAATTGAATATTGGACTTTAAAAAAAGGGCGTGAAATTAGTTGGTTTCTTCATTAATTAAGTTTGCAAATTTTCTTTTTCTTTTTTTCTTTTTTGACACATTTGAGAATGATTTGTGAAATATTTTTTTCTTTTTAAGCAAAAATTAAACTTTTGTCAAAACATGTATTTAATAATGCAAAAATTATTTTAATGTTTAATTTTAAACTTCCTATCACAAATTTTTATAAAGTTAAACTTATTAAAAATACGTTTTAGTGATTTCATGACAAGAATATTTTTTTAACATATTTCGAACATGACAATAATATTTTTTTTTAGCAAGAAAATAATAATATAATTATTTCAAAATCACTTTTTCAAGAGATATTAACTTTATCCTTAATTAAAATCGCCCCTAAGTTCAAAAAAACAATGTAAAAATATTTACAAACTCAATAAATTCAGTAATATCAAGTTTTGAACAATTTTAAGTTAGACTAATGCAACAAACCATTGAATTAACATTGCCATGTATTCGGGAAAGGAGCCAAAATTAATATTACAACCATTATTTAATTCCGATACAACATGGTAAGTTAGAAGTGCTATTTTTTAAAAACTATCATTTTTGGTCTCTATATTTTTAAATTTGCTCAATTTTAATACTTTCAAAGATCCGAATATAGTCTCTTATACTTTCAATAAATCTTAAACTTAGTTCCTACTATCAAGTTTTTTTTTCAAAAAAAAAATTACCATCTATTAACATTTTTGCTATAAACTTTAAAAACCTATTGACGTATTGAAATTTCTTAGATGAAAATTATCAATTATTATTTAACCCATTTCAACAAAAATGAGCTGCAAGAGACTAAATTTAAAGTTCATTAAAAATAAAAACTAAAAAGTATTTGGGGTATTTTAGTATTCTTTTTTATTTTAGAAAGCAAAAAGATTAAAAGAGAAATAATTGGTGTGAACACGTGCATGAAAGATGGAGTAGGCGTGAAGAATAGAAAACTCACATCGGTCCTTGAGCTGCGCTCCCAACTTTTCCAACTCCACTCTCAACTTTCCTCTTTTTCTCTGCAATTTCTTCTAGAGAGAGAGAAACAAGAAGCAGATCAACGTCGTAGGTGCTGACAATCACAAACCAAAGAAAAAAGTGAACTAACAAAGAGAAAAGAACCACACAAGTTTTGAGACTCGTAAACTGTGATGAAATTTTACCTCCAAAAAGTCACACAAACTTTCCTCAAGTCAGCTCTCTCTGTCTTTATATGGAAAAACAAATACTCACCCAATCCCTTACTTACTTGCCTCCTCTCCAATTATATATATTGTAAAGTACACTCCTCTCCCCCTCTGATCTGCCTGCCTCTCCTCTGTTCAACACCCACTCTAGAAATCTTTTTCCCCTCTTTTGGGCTCCTGAAATGGAGAATGTATGGAAATCTTTTTACCCTTTTTTTTCCCAAACCCAGATTTGACATTGTTTCTCTAAACAGATAACCCAGAAAAGAAGGCGTTTCTGACGCTGTTCCCCCTTTACTTACTTTACTTACTTCATTTGTAAGTCATGATCTCCACTGGAGTTGCTACTGGGAAACTGGGAAATCATTTCTTTATTTGCTTCTTTCTTCCTTTTCAAGCTTCTTCTCCTACTCTTGTCTTCGGGATCTGAGATCGCCTTGGCTTTCTCCATGTTTCTTCATTTTTGAATACCTCTCTGTTTCTGTGGCTTTCTGGTGTTGCTGCCAGGTGAACGGTCTTTTTCTTTCTTCATTTATCTTCTCCCTGATACATAAAAACATAAGACTTTCAGTTTGAAATTCAATTCCGGGTTAATCTGTTTTTGTTTATTGGGAAAGGGTTTGGTATCGAATAGGGATCGGCGATTCCAGCTTTATTTTAATTCTACCTTTCCTCTTTTTGCTTCTTTTGCAAGTTGCCCAACTTGGGATTCTCCTCCTCCTCAAACTAGAGTTTGCAAGATTTCTTTATTTGGATTCCTTTCATTTCTGAAAAGCTGAGTATGACCAGATGGAGTTTTGACTGAGTTTTACAGTGGCTCTGCTTTTTAATTTCAACATGAGATCTCTACTGGTCTCAGAGGTGATGGTGGTTAATCTTGTCAAACCGTCTTTCCTCAAATGGATATTATTGAGTTGCTTGCTTTCTTTCTCGCTGGCTCTGAAACAGACTAATAAAGTCTGTGATTCAAAAGATTTACTGGCATTGAGGGGCTTTGTGAATAGCCTTGCAAATAGTTCTGTTCTCTCTGTATGGTTAAATGAATCCAACTGCTGCAATTGGGATGGTGTGGATTGTGGATATGATGGCAACAGCTCGCGCACTAACAGAGTTACCAGGTTAGAACTGCCTAATATGAATCTGAAAGGCAAGATTTCACAATCACTTGGTGGTTTAGATCAGTTAATTTGGCTGAATCTATCATACAATCAGCTTGAAGGTGTATTGCCAACAGAACTCTCAAGCTTGAAGCAACTCCAGGTTTTGGATTTGAGTTACAATAAACTGTCAGGACCAGTCACCAATGCAACTTCAGGATTGAAATCTGTTCACGTTCTGAATATTTCAAGCAATTCATTCATTGGGGATTTTCCCCAGCTTGTGGGTTTTCAAAATCTTGTTGCCTTCAACATAAGTAACAATTCTTTCACGGGCCGGTTAGCGTCACAGATTTGCAATTCCTCCATCATGATTCAGGTTGTTGATATTTCACTGAACCGAATATCTGGAAATCTTCAAGGTTTGGACAATTGCAGCAAATCTCTCAAACATTTTCGTGCAGACAGTAACTTCCTTACTGGCCATCTGCCAGATTCGTTGTATTCATTATCATCCATGGAGTATTTCTCAATCCCTGGGAACAGTTTCTTTGGCCAATTAAGCATGGAACTGAGTAAGCTTTCTAGGCTTAAATCCTTTATAGTATTTGGAAACAAATTTTCTGGTGAACTTCCAAATGTGTTTGGTAATTTTTCAGAACTACAGGAGTTAGTTGCACACTCCAACTTGTTCTCTGGATTATTGCCTTCATCTCTGTCATTGTGCTCAAAGCTCAGAGTGTTTGATCTTAGAAATAATTCTTTAACTGGTACTATAGATCTCAATTTTTCTAGGCTACCAAATCTTCAAATGCTTGATCTAGCCTCGAATCACTTTTCTGGGCCCCTACCAAATTCTCTATCCGATTGCCATGAACTGAAAACTCTTAGCCTTGCCAAAAACAAGTTAACTGGTCAAATTCCTCGAAATTATGCAAAGCTTTCCTCTCTGTCCTTTCTATCTTTGTCAAACAACAGTATCATAGACTTGAGTGGTGCACTATCTATTTTACAAAATTGCAGAAATCTGACTGTTCTTATTCTTACAAAGAACTTTCGTAATGAGGTACTTCCACAGAGTGAAACTGTTTTCAACAACTTGATGCTTTTGGCATTTGGTAACTGTGGTCTGAGAGGACAAATTCCAGGTTGGTTAATAGGTTGCAAGAAATTAAGCATCCTCGACTTGTCTTGGAATCACTTAAATGGAAGTATCCCTGCTTGGATTGGTCAGCTGGAAAATTTGTTTTATTTGGACTTATCCAACAATTCTCTGACAGGAGAAATCCCAAAAAGCTTGACACAGATGAAAGCACTAATTTCCAGAAACGGCAGCTTGTCGGGTTCGACATCATCCGCTGGAATCCCCCTTTTTGTCAAACGAAATCAAAGTGCTACTGGTTTGCAATACAACCAAGCGTCAAGCTTTCCTCCATCGATTTACTTGAGCTACAACAGAATTAATGGAACTATTTTTCCGGAAATTGGCAGATTAAAATGGCTGCATGTCTTGGATTTGAGTAGGAATAATATTACTGGGTCCATACCGAGCACCATATCAGAGATGGAGAACTTGGAAACATTAGATTTGTCGAATAATGATCTTTATGGACAAATTCCACCATCACTCAACAAGCTCACCTTCTTATCAAAGTTTAGCGTGGCAAATAATCACTTGGAGGGACCAATTCCCAATGGAGGCCAATTCCTAAGCTTTCCCAGCTCCTGCTTTGATGGTAATACAGGACTTTGTGGGGAAATTGACAACCCTTGTCATTCTGTTGATGGGTTAGAAACAAAACCCGAAACCAACAATTACTCAAAGAGAAAAGTTAATAGAAGCATCATTCTTTGCCTTACAGTCGGTGCAGCTGCAGCAGTCCTCCTGCTCCTTACAGTGGTTTTGCTCAAAATGTCCAGGAAAGATGTTGGAGATCGACGAAATAACAGGTTTGATGAGGAATTTGACAGGCCTGACAGGTTATCTGGAGCTCTTGGATCGTCAAAGTTGGTGCTCTTTCAGAATTCAGAATGCAAGGATCTTACAGTTGCAGAGTTGTTAAAAGCTACTTGCAATTTCAACCAAGCGAACATAATAGGCTGTGGTGGATTTGGCCTGGTTTACAAAGCCAGCCTTCCCAATGGTTCAAAAGCTGCAGTCAAGAGGCTTACAGGAGATTGTGGTCAGATGGAACGGGAATTCCAAGCCGAAGTAGAAGCTCTTTCTCGAGCACAGCATAAGAATCTTGTTTCTCTTCAAGGTTACTGCAAACATGGAAATGACAGGCTATTAATTTACTCCTACATGGAAAATGGAAGTTTGGACTACTGGCTTCACGAGGTTGTTGATGATGATTCAATACTAAAATGGGAAGCAAGACTCAAAATCGCACAGGGTGCAGCTCATGGATTGGCTTACTTGCATAAGGAATGTCAGCCCAACATAATCCACCGAGATGTAAAATCAAGCAACATACTTCTAGATGACAGATTTGAGGCTCATTTAGCTGATTTTGGTCTTTCAAGATTACTCCGGCCATATGACACTCATGTTACCACGGACTTGGTTGGGACTTTGGGTTATATTCCTCCTGAATACAGCCAGACATTAACTGCAACTTGCAGGGGTGATGTTTATAGTTTTGGTGTTGTTCTTCTTGAGCTTCTTACTGGTCGGAGGCCTGTAGAGGTATGCAAAGGTAAAGCCTGCAGGGATCTGGTGTCTTGGGTGATTCAAAAAAAATCAGAGAAGAGAGAAGAGGAGATTATTGATCCTGCAATTTGGGACACTAATAGCAAAAAACAGATTTTAGAGGTTCTTGGTATTACTTGTAAATGCATAGACCAAGATCCAAGGAAGAGACCTTCGATTGAAGAAGTTTCTTCATGGCTAGATGGTGTTACGTTGTAGGTTTTTCTACACTAAATGCTTGGTTTGCATTTCATCCCTCATATCAAACTACATTGTGTATAGCAAAACCATTGAAGTCTATGAAGCACAACGCAACCCCATCAAATGATGGAGGTAGAATAGATGGAGGCTGTTCATAACTTAGTGACCTTTTTTTTTTTAACTTACAGTTGTAACCGAGTCCAAAGCGAAGTTTTTTCTTTAACATGTTTCACTATTTAGAATAGACATGTTCAGAAGGTGCCTACTAAACCAGTTCATTTCGGTCAATTTTAGAAATAGATGTTTTTTGACTCATAGATTTCATTTTGACAGCAATGGATCTTTCAGACCAAGTTCAATTGTCAACAATTCACATTTCAACTAGCACAAAAGATTACTATAATCAAAGTAGCAATAACTCAAAATACTCGACCTTTTATGACCCCCAACAAAATCCAAGAGTGGACTGACCACTACCAAAGATTGATTCTTTTTTAATACGGCCTCCAAAAGTTTCTTTAATATTTTCTTCGATCATATGTTCCAAAATATGGCAATGTACTCAGCATCCAATAATATCTTCCCTAACTTTCAGCTTTCGATTCAAAATGTGAGGTTCATGCAATCAGTAAGCATCCATACTGAATAATAACAAAGTTTTACCTATTTATCTATCCATCCAGTTATCTACCTATCTTTTATTTATACCCATCACAGGGGAACAACCTGACTCACTTGACTTCAGTGAACAGAACATGGCGATTTGCAATAGGGTCATATTTCTGGAGCTCAATCTTATCAGCCATCTTCCTGCTTTTCTTCTTGGCATAGAAAAAGCCAGTCCTAGCAGTTGAGGAGAGCCTGACTATTTTGAAATCTTTCTTTCCTCCTTTTCTCCTTGTCTTCTTTTTCTTGTCTGGATCACCGCCCCTCTTCCTACTTAACCTCTGCATTTGAATGTAATCGACAAGTAGGTTACATGATCAAATCAACAGACATATTAACATATCGAACAAATTACACAATATTGTTCCCAAATCCCAGTGACTTTTCTATTCTTGTAAAAACTAAAGTTAGAACAGAAAATGTACCAAACTTCGATACAGAATAATCCCTACAGAAGATTTATCAGATTTTCACCATCATCTCATTTCGAAGATACAAACTCAATCAGATAAATATGTGTTTTCTATACCATATGGAACTGATACCAGGCAAAATGTGGGAATTTTGAAGGACATCATACAGGTTAACATAAAAGGGGTAAACACAGATACATGCACAAACATATAATACCCACCACTGTCCTCTCGATTTGCAAATTTCTATCATAATTCACACACTATAGAAGCTAAAACGAGATACAGATCCAATCAATCGTCAACAGAAACGACTAACTAATAATAGTTTTGTACCTTTCTCTTTGTAGTTTCAGGAGCATATCTTTTGGCCATACAAATTACGGATCCATAACGAATTGATCTCTCCCAAGCCCTCTGTGACAACGATCCTGAAAATTTCGACAGGCCCCCAAATGTTAAATTTCTCCTGCTTTTGTTTGGTTCGTTAGAAAAAAACTTCAAACAAACCCCACCAAACAAAATTCTCCCCAGCAGAGATTCTCGATTATGATACTCACTCTTGATTCCCGTTATTTCATGTCTCTTGATTGTGATTTTCATATATATTAAAAAAAGGATTAAAGAGAGCTATGATGAACGGATTTATGATGATGATTTTGGATGAAATGTTCGCAATTACCTTTGACATTGGGAAGGACGCTCAGCGAGAGGGCAGCAAAGAAGGAGAGAGAGTTGAAAGTGACGAAGTTTGAAGGAGCTGAAGACGCAGAACCACTGAGAAATCGGTTCCTTTTTCCACAAGAAAGCGCCAAATCCAAACAAAACCTTTGAATTGCTGTCGCCATCATCTTCCATGAAAATGAACCCTTCTTCCTTTTTAATACTCTTCATATCATTTGCTTACTTTTATTGAATTCTTTTTTTTTTTTTATAAATAATGTTATTTTCATTAATTAATGACAAAAAATGGGGTTGATTAGAAAAAATTTGGGGTTATTTCAAAAATAATGCTAAAATAAACAAAATACTCATCCTTTTTTATATGAATTATTTTTTTTATTAAATTAAAAAAAAAATTTAAAATATATTATTGTCGTCGGTATATGGATAAAAACAGGTAATATGTCAATTTCAAAAATACTCTTAAGCTTTTAAATGATCCTTAGTATATTAATGAACGAATCCATGTTCTAACGCTACTCTTTTTTCTCTTTTTTTTTTTCTTTCTTCTTCGACGTCTTTTTACTCCCCTTTTTGTCTATTCCTTACTATCTAAAACTACAACTTTTAATCAAGATAAAATGTGTTAACAAAGAAGAAAAGAGAATAATGGAACCACCAAGAGACCTTAACATCACTTGCATATTTTGAGATGTTAATTAGTATTTGAGCGTGAGTTAATACGTTTTGATTTAATTTACACAAAGAGAGTCATATTAAGATGTGGATCGTAGTGTTGAGGATAACCAACCAGAAGAAAAATAAAGAAAACAAATGCATTGTCGAATTTGTAGTGATGAAGATTTTGTTTGTTTGTTTGTTTTCTAGTTTTAGTTTTTTGCAACTCAAATTAGTCTATTTGTAGTGGCCAATTAAGAAAGTTTCTTATGATTGAAGAAAATATTTATTTGTCGATTCTTTTTTTATTTGGCGATTTATCATTTTACTGAGTTTTGGGGTCAGTTTTGAGTTTGCAATTTTATACATTAATTTGAAGTTTTTGGTCCTGTTTGGTTGATGGAAAAATGGTGTATGAGTTTTTTTTTTCTTTTTTTTTTCTTCTTTTTTACCAAATTGCTTCTTTTTCGAGATAACTTAATTATGATTGGCATGCTTAGAAATGGTATAGATAAATGAATTTCCTTTATATACTAATACTAAAAAACATAAATATAAAAGCATTTTGAGAGAAAATGTTGAGAATATGCAAGAGAAAACCGTTTGCATCGTTTATACATTTTGGAAAGATGAACCAACCACACTGAATAATTGGCTAAGTAATCGATTGGTAAAGAATTCTAGAAGGGAAATCAAGAGAAAATAGAAACCTCATCCACGTGTAGAAACCCTTATAAAATGGGTCATATAGCACTAATTACACTTTCATTTGGAAAAATAGCAAAACACGGAATTGTTTTGAAATATGGCAAAATTCATATATAGCACGTGAGTCACTTTTATGTTAATCTTAAAATGTCCTTAATAGCTTTTTAATTACACTGTAATTAATCCAATAGCTTTCTTAATTAGACTGTAATTAATTTGTCGCATATAATGCGGCTCTATTGATATTCTAGATTTTTAGCGTCCACTGAGTGCCTCTTTCTTTGTAGTTAATTTTCCATAAATTTAATGATTTAATTTGAAAATAATCCAAATGAGTATCTCTACTATCTTCTATTTTTACAAGTTGTATTGAATTCTCAAATTTCGTAGATCTTCTATCTTCAAAAGTTGTAATGAAATCTTTAATATCCTTTCAAATTTTTAGTGTCCATTAAATGCCTCTTCCATACCGTTAATTTTCCATAAGTTTCGTGATTTAATTTAAAATAATCCAAATTAGTATCTCAACTATGTTCTATCTTCAAAAGTTGTTATGGATTCTCAAATTTTGTAGATCTTCTATCATCAAAAGTTAAAATCTCATACTATATTAATGTTTCTAAATGACTTTTTATGTTTTTATTATATTTCAGATTTATATATCAACTATTTCTTATTTTTAGAATTTGTTTTGAATTTTCAAATTCCATAAATCTTCTATCGTCTAAGGTTGTTTTGAAACTTAAAATCTCGTATTATATTAATTTTCTTATTTTTTATATTATATTATATATTTTTTCTTTATCTTAATTAAAATACATGATTGTAAGTTTGTTTGTTTATATTTATAAAAAATTCTGAATGTATTCACAAATATTTAAGAAATTAAAGTTGACATTTACTTATTGTCTTTTCTTTTTAGCTATGTTTGGAAGAATTTCTACTCTTATGATAGTTTTCATATAAATGTTAGAGTTAACCTTCTATATTTATTCTTCTTACTTAATCTAAGCAAACCTTTTATGATAGTTTTCATATAAATGTTAGAGTTAACCTTCTATATTTATTCTTCTTACTTAATCTAAGCAAACCTTTTAGGAAATCACGATGTTGACCTTTAGTCCAACATTTTATTATATATTCACCTTTAATATAGCTTTGAAAAGGTTGAAAGTAATTGATGAACTAAAAACTAATCAAACATAAATCGATCAAATTAAAATTACAAAGATAAGAGGAAACGAGTAGAGAGATTGACATCAGTGTTTATAGTGGTTCGGTCGAAGCCTACATCCATTGGATTAACCAAAGAAGCAACTTAAATTCGGCAATCACAAAATGAAGAAGAAGATATTAGAATCGCTCACATGTAGAATCCACATACCCAACTCTCTTAAATCGATGTAAATATAATTCCTAATGAACTATGTCACAGTCCCTCCCGGATTATTCCCCATAATCCGAGAGAAGATGTGAAGACAGCAACCTTGACTCCACTGTAAGGTTCACTATCTAACCACTAACACTAAAGACGACCCAGACGAGGTTCTTGCGTAGGCAAAGCATCCCGAACTCGCTCGCTACCTGGAAAATAGAAAACATATAAAAGGATGAACTACAAGTCCAGTGAGTGACAGATTTTGTAAAACTATCTTTAGTTCAAAAACAGGCATGTTAAAATTGTTGTACACCATAATCATAAAACATGGATTCAAATCATCATTACCGCAAAACATATTTCTCAACAACTTAGTCAAATCACATAAATTCATTCCAGAATAGTTGTACATGAAATTAGTTCGTTCTTAAAAATTTCCCTTAGTTGAGGCGGAGCAAGAATCAACACGCCCAACGTCGAAAACCATGGCTCGATGCAGAGCAAGGCTCAACACACCAGAAATATTAACCTCTATGTGCACATAGGAATATGGCGGGTTGCCCAAGTACCTTCTCCATGTCCCTCAGTACTGGGTCCTAGGAAAACTCACATGTCTTCTCAACGTCCCTCAGCATTGAGTCTCTTCTAAAACATTTTATAAGCAGGTTGTCCAAGTACCTTTTCCAAGTCCATCAATACTGGGTCCCAGGGAAACTCACATGCCTTTAAAAATTGAGCCTCCTCTAAAACACTTTAGAAACCAGTTTTCTCATAATCAATTCATAGAGAAATCTTTCTTAAATAATATCTCACAAATATGTATAACGAGTATTTCAACCTTTTAATGAAAACAGATAACATGCCTCGTAAATAATATAAACATTCATTATGCTTTTCAAATAAACACTTTATCATCAAATCACAGCGCATAAGAAAACCAGAACAGTATTTCTAATAAACCATTTTCAAAGAAAAGAGTCACTCACAAAAACGCTTAAGAAAGTTCCTCTTTTTCCTTCAAATTTTGCTTTCCCGAGCTCTTTGAACGCAAGGCTTGAGACTCTAAACCGAAAGGTAGCTGTTTCCTTTTTCTGGCAGCTTAGTTGGACGCAACCTTGCTCCTTAAACGCAAGGTTTTGACAGCTGACGCAGAGTGCAACTTAACTAATAACTCTTATGGCTTCCCTTTTTGATGCGTCACCTCTCTTGGATGCAAGGTCCAACTTGAACACAACGTTCACCTTGAATGCAGGAAGATAGTTTTCTCCTACTTCCTCTCCAAAGCTTCGACTTTTGGATCCTTCCTCTTGCTCCTCTTCCTTCAGGGTCCTATTTATAGCTTTGAAATAAAGTGCTTTCCATCTCACTTCTCTTCTCTTTTTGCCACTTATTTGCCACCTGTCACGCTGCATGACATATCCGACATGCAATCTTGACACCTCCTCCTTATGAGGTGTTAAGTCCAAATGAATCCATGTAACCTTTACCAACTCATCTGAACCCATACAACTTTTACCAACTCATCTTAAGCGTCCAACTTACTCCAATATACAAATTATTCATCCAACATAGTGTTCTCTATGCGTTCATATAATCCTTTTCCAGGTTTTAGCTTATTTACTCCCTTTCCTTACTCTCGGTCCTACTACTTTTGACCCCATTTCTTCACCGCATACTACTAGGCGTCCATGTATCAAACGCATACTACTATGCGTTTGTACCTTGCCGCATAATACCATGCGTCCAACTCTCTTCTCTTATGTCCAATCTTAGCTACAAGTCCTTCTCTTGTGTGAACACACATCCGATGATGTGGTTTACCCATGATAACCAAATCCAACTCAAGACCTTCCACTATGCGTTTGCATTCTCTGCGTTTACCTTTACTTCGTTCTGTGTCCATGACCTTCCTCCTATCCTTGAGGATTCCTTGATTATCCCTCTATGCGTCCTTGAGTTATATTCCAAGGTTATCCCTTTAACCTTTTCCTTGCACTTAACTATTTCTCTTCTGATAAATTAGTATGCGTTCACCTCCTGCTCCCAGTCTTTAAGCTTACTTTTCAACCTTTTACTTTATTCAATACTCGACAACATCTCTTGATAGAAGTCTATGCGTTACTCAATTTGCTATAGCATTCTTCCCCCGGTTTCTCCTTATGCGTTTATCCTTCCTTTCCGAGACTTAGATTTCTTTCCAACACTCCACTACTTAACTTTATTCCTTTTTGCTTATACGTCCTACCTTCGCCAAAGCTACATTACCTTCCTTAACTACTTCCTATGCGTTTACTCGAAATCAAGGTTACATTTCCATTTACCATGGAATTAAGCTCCTCAACGCATAGCTGGTAGCCGCCTTCAACGCATAACAACCCTTCAATCATAGTTACCTTGGACACTAAATGTCCTTATCTGCGTTTGCTATGATATACCCGAAGGCTTCTTTACTAACGCATAATAAACCTTCAACGCATGCTGCTTGCGCCTTAAGGTTCTTCGGCTTCTCTTTTCTTTCTAGCTTAACACCCTCCAAAACTAATCCCATAACTTGTTAATTTCCAAGATTAAGTGTGAGCCATGCGATTTCCTCTTCTTCCTAACTCTCGTGTTTCTTTCCCAAACTTCAATATCAAATTCCTTCCAAATTAATGTACCATGCGTTAACACTTTACCATCTATGCGTCAATCGAACTATGTTCCAAAGGTACATCTAACTTTTAACTAATTCCCAACTATGCCTTCAATCCTTCATTCTCACTCTTAGTGAAATATCCATTCTTTTCCTAATACTATGCGTTCAACTAATCTTCTTATCGCATAGTGATACTTCCCAAACATAATTGACACACTCGAAAGATTTCCTTAAGTCCTTAGATCACGTTATCATTCAAAGTCACCTAAAATAATTCTTTCCAAACTTCTTAATGCCTTCTTTTCAAACCAAAACCCAGCTTACAAATCACTTTCCCTCCTTCCATTCATCTGAACGCATAGAATTTTTTGGCTAAAATCTAGCAATTCCACAAACATAACTTTTCTGTCTTAAAATTTTCCAACTCCACATACTTATAATCTTAGCTCCACTATTCTAGTCTTACTTCTTCTCTTACTAGCCATCTTAAGTACCTAGGTTCTGAGATAGGGTCTTACAAACTAGCCATGGTCAATTTAACCAAGTGGTTAGAACTATGGTTACATGGTAAATAAGTGACAAATGAGAGCCATAAATCAAGCATAATTAGAATAACAAACACTCTTTTGATGATCATATATATGGAGCTGATTCAAAAGGTGAAAATAATTTTATCTAGTTCACGATCAAAATTTTTAACTTGATTTCAAAAGACCACAAAGGTACTCAAATCCGAGGAAAGAGCCTCTATCATCATGTCAGCTAGATCATGCAAAGAATCAACCTTCAACAAAGTAACTTTGCCATTTTGTATAGCATCTCAAACATAATGGGAATGAACATCAATGTGCTTTGATTGATCATGGATGTAGGATTTTTAGGGAGTGACAAAGCACTTTGGCTATCTCAATAAATCTCTACATTACATTGAGAAACCACTTAATAATGATTTTGCCTCACGTACAACTAAGCATTATTCGAAGCAATCAAAATATCTTCCAAATAAAAATAACATAACAAAATTACTTAGCAACTTTCTTATAAACACAAGCATCAAAAGAATTTTTAAAAAAGCCTTTAGATGTTATATGAAGCTGTAAAATCTTTTGTTCCCTTGTCTAGATCATTGTTTAAGTCCATAAATGGAGTTTTGTAAGTAACAAACTAAATGTTCTTTGCCCTCTTCAACATAATCGGGCGGTTGTTTCATGTAAATGTTCCCATCTAAGGTTTCATACAAGAATGCAATAGTAACATCTACTTGTTCCAATTCTAGATAGAATCAAACAACCATAGAAAGCAATACACGTGTGGATGAGTGTCGAACCATAAGTGAAAACACTTCGTTATTGTCAATGCCCTCTTCAAGTGTGAAACCTTTAACCATAAGATAGACCTTATAACGAGGTTCAAAAAAACATTTAATTCCGGGTTTAATTTGGTAGAGCCATTTACACAATCAACGACTTTCTGATTTTCAAGTTTATTCACAACTGTCCAAGTTTTGTTTTTATGCCATGATTCTATTTCATTATCCATAGCTTAATCTAATGATTAGATTGAGTGTCATTGAAGGCTTGTTTAAAGATATTTTGTTAATATTAAGGAATCATCGCAACAGAATCGGCATACAAAGCTCCTTATATAAGAAAGCTATGTAACAAACTCTCACTCAAATAACACGGTATTAAATATAATTCCTATTAAACTAACCATAGTCAATTTAATCAAGTGGTTAGAACTAGGATTACATGGTACCATAAGTGACAAATGAGAGTCATAAATTTAACATAATTAGAATAACAGTAATCTTGCAACCTTTGAAACAATGACAAAGTTTTTTTTTCTTTTTTTCTTTTTTTGTATTTTCTCATCTAAGATGGTGAATGCATTATACAATAATATACAAATGCAAATATTAATAAAAGAAGAAGAAAAAAAAATGTATGTTTTTCAGTTGTGCTAAACTTATTTAATAAAACGAGATTTTAAAAGGTGATTTAATCAGAGTCTGCAAAGAGAATTTTTAGAAGGTCCACATATAAGCAGCCATGTCGGCAGAACTGTCCGGTGTCGGACCACCGCCACACCCATCCAAGTCGGCGGCGGCGGCGACCAGATGAACCAGCGACGGACCCACGGGGGAGAAGAACGGCGCCTGCAGATTATTCTCCTGGAGGCTAGGGAAGGCCGAGGCAGAGTCGTTGTTGAGGTTGTTGGTGGAGAAACAGGTCACGTGCAGCTCGTGCTCCCTTGTCTCATCGCCGTCCGCGTAAGCGGCGGAGCTGAAGGCGGAGGGGTAAGGGGATGAGTCGAGAAGAGGGGGCAGAGACACCGAGGAAGGGGAACTGGGTTCGGGATTCGGGCGAGTATCCTTCATTGCGCCACCGTGCATGGCGGCGCCGTTGCCGGAACCGGTTTTCTTGAAAACTCTGGATATCACCCATTCATCCTGATTCCCAAGCATTGCATGTCATAAAAATCTTCTCTTCCATCCAAATTTTATATATATCATTTTGGTCCTTACGTTTAAAATTTGTTTAAAATTTATTTCATTTTAGTCTATAATTTTAGTAATTTAGATTTTTTTAATTTTTAATGAATTTTAAAATTAATATTTCCATTTTATTCTTTCAAACTTTCATTTATCACCAATGTCGTATTTTTAAAATTTATGGAGAAAAATTTAATACAACAAAAAAAGTTTAATTATACAAAATAATCACCGATTCTAGAATCGGTCTTAATTATGATCTTAAATTTTAGAGGAAAAAAAATCATTCTTATACCAAATTTTGAAATTTGTTTAAATTTTTTTTTAAGAGTTTTCATACAAATAAAATGAAAATGCATGTGAAGATTAATGTGAACAAATTGAAATTAGGTAGATGTATTATAATTTTCAACACCACTTATACCTAAATTGAACTTGGCAGTTGATGTATACGCTACGCTTATTATCCATTTTTATATAAACATGAAAATTTAATCTAATTCAAAACTAAAAAATATAATTTGGTTTGTTTTCGATCACTACTAAACCAACTAATTATTATGAACTCATGGAAAAAAGAACTAAATAGTACATTATAAAATGTTTTAAAAGAACTATATAATGAATAATAAAATATTAAAAGTGGCAAAATAAAACTACAATGTCGTATTTAATATTATTTTACATTACATTATATTAAATAGAATTTTTTTCCCCATGGGCAATTTAGCTCTACATTTTATGGTTGTTATACAAAGTAAAATAAAAGATTGTTTTCAATTTCATGGCTACCCATCATCAACATATCGTTATATTCTTATATTATTGGTATCTAATCTTATTGAAATTCCAAAACGAATTTAATGAATAATATTTTGATTTAGTAAGGTAGTTCAGCCTTAAAGATCTATTAATACTTTTGAAAGTTTATGAATTAAATAAATATTAAAGTTGAGAGGTCAAATTTGTAATTTAATCTTTGTAGATAATATGAACAAAACATTTTTAGTCAAATTTATTTATTCTGGTGCATTCAAATTTTTTAAATATAAATTTAAGATTTTAAAATAAAAACCAACTCAAAGGAAAACAAGGATGAATTATGTTTCCTTTCCTATAGCTAAATTTATGAAGGTTAAAAAATAATTAAAATAAATGAGTGAATACCCACCACTTATAGGTCTATATGACTGATGAGGAAAATAAATGGAATGGGACATAACATAAATTTCATTTATGAAATTATTATTATTATTCCCAAACATTAAAAACCACATTTAATTAAAGGAAAAACATTAAATCCACTCCATTGAAATTGGTCCTCCATCAAAATAATGTCCAATAAATGCACTGAAATACCATATATTATCAAGCATTTAGAAAAAAAAAAAAAAAACAAAATATTATAAAGCATTTAAAAAAAAAAAAAAAAATTGTAATTTGAATGTCTCACCATAATGTATTAAAAAAAAAAATAAAAATTATTATTAAATACTTTGGTAAATTAAATATTGGATTTAATTTGATGGTATAATAGAATAAACAACCTAAACAATCAAACCATCATTTATTTATTTATGTACATGGTTAAAATATCATTTTGGTCCTTATATTATGAAATTTGTTCAATTTAAGTCTCTAAAATCAATTGTCCAATTTCAATCTTCTTACTTTTACTAAATCTTAAATTTAAACCCTTCAAGTTAATTTTTATCGAAGTTGGTTAAATAATAATAATAATTTTCATGCAATAAAATAAAACATAGTGAATATGGTTTCAAATTTTACTATAAAAATGTTATAGAAAACAAAGAAAAAGTTATTTTTTTAAAAAAAAAAAACCAATAATATACTATAATTGGAGATTTATTGAAAATAGAAAGATTAAAATTGGACAATTGAAAATACATGACTAAAATTGAACAAATTTCAAAATATATATTTTTATATATTTTTAACTTTTTTTTATATATATTTTTATTAAAAAAAATTAATTATATATTTTAAAAACAAAAATCAAAACCCACCCTAATACACAAATTACACACAATTCAAATGGGTTTATTTTATTATTTTAAAAAAAACACAAATCGATTCATTAATGCAAGCATGAAATAAATTAATATTTGAATTAATTGAACTATCAACGTCGACGGCGACCGGTAAAAGGAAGAGAGAGAGAGAGAGAGAGAGAGAACCTTGGACGTAGCGGCGGAGAGAAAATGGTAAGAAAGTTTTCCGGCGAGACGGAATTCATGCATAACCCAGTTGGATTTTTGGCCTTTTGGAGCTCTGCCTTTGTAGAAAACAAGCGTTTTCTTCATACCTATTAAGGAGTTGGTTTTGGAGCTCATTATTTCCCGGTCTTTTCCGGTCGCCTTCCAGTACCCGGCTTCCGTCGCCCGGTTCGTTCTCAACCCGGTTGGGTATTTCCGGTCTCGTAGGCTGAAGAAATACCACTCTTTCTCTCCCATCAATGCTTTCTCTGTATTTTAAACTCACAAATCTTTATAAACTTCAATCATCTTTTTATTTATTTATTTATTTTTATTATTATTATTTAAATACGTATTTGAACAGACACGTGACTAATAAATTTTATATATTGAAAAGAAAGGATAAATTTGATAGATAGAGTAAAAGGGTAAAAAGAGGCCTAGAGAAAGAGGTGACCAGGGAGGTCCCATGGCTCGGACTTGTTGAGGTCGACATGAGCAATGGCTGGTGAAGCGAAATGGGAGTTCAGCACCTTCTTCAAAAGGTAATGACCTATCAGCTCTTCATCCATCGGGTGGAACCGGAACCCCGGTGGCAGATACCCACCGCCTTCCATGGAGGTTGGTCGGACAACCCACAGAGATAGAGAGAGAGAGAGTGTGTGTGTGTGTGTTATTAGCGTTTAGGGAATTAGTGATGAAAGTGAAAGGCTCAAAATCCAACTTTTTATATATCCCTACCTCACCCTGCTTCTATGCCTGTTTTTATATCCAACTTTGTCTCATCATATTAAATACCCAAGTATACTTTCACTGTATCTCTCGGACACCCATCGTCTAAATATCTAATCTCACAAGTTATCACATGACAAATTTTTCTCTTTTTAAGGCGATAGACGATGATGTATGAAAATCAATATAATTTGATCACATGCAAGTGTGTTTTATAGGGTTCATTTGTCTTTTCATACACATATTTAATATCATAGTTTATCACATGAGTTCACTTTTTAAAGCTCGGGATATTATTATTCAAAGAACTTTAAAACCTACTCAATGTTTTCTAATACCCTCTACATATGTGGAATTTTTATCTTGGAAAATGAGGGCTAAAATATAGCCTAATTAATTAATTAATATAAATTTATCATTATTATTTTTTTTAATTAATTATTAAATGTAATTATTTTATTTAATAAATATTTTATGTTATCTCAACTATATTTAATATAAAATTTCATTACTAACTTAATATTTTATTTAATTAAAATAAATCATTAAATAAATGTTTGATTAACGTTACTATAGAAGTATTCATTTTTAGGCTGTTTTCAAATATAACAAAATCAGTCAAACTATTTATAAATACATAAAAAATTGCACTGCCTATCGGCGATAGACCGTGATAGAAGCCTATCACAGTCTAGCACTGATAGACAGTGAAATTTTTCTTTACTTGTAAATAGTTTGATATTTTTTCTATTTGTAATAATTTTCTTTAATTTTTTTTAATGTAGAAGTATTCGTTTAAATAATGCTTCTGGGATTAAATAATTAATTAATATAATAATATATTAAATAATGCAAATTTTAATGTATAGTCATTACTTGTTGACTATTAAAGTTTGCACATTTATCCATCCTCTTTCTCTATTTTGCATATTTTTTTAGGAATCTTATCTTACAACTTTGTACCCCAAACACAAACTTTCTAACTTTAACATAGTAAATTCATACTTCATAATTCAACCTAGTGTCTCAAACAAATGGCAAATGTTTACAAAGTATTACAATCTTGATCTTAAATATATATATATCGCAATTTTTAACCTCCTAACATATTAACGCTTCTAATATTGTTTTAAACAAAAATAAATAAACTTATACGTGCAATGAATTAGACAGTAAATGTACCATGCATATAGTAGCTTTTTTTTTAAGAAAAAAATTATAAATTTAATTGACAAAACTATTTATTTTTTTACATTACTTCTACTTTTATATTTATATAGTTATATTTCTCTTTCATACCGTTGTTAAATGTTTATGTTGATGTTAGTTAAATTTTCAACTTCATAGTTCATGGGTTCAACAAAGTGTTGTCTCTATCAAACGTAAAGAATCATCAATAGCCTTCATTTCAAAAATTACAATATGAAAATGTCCTGCAAGATACTTGTACTAACGCGTGCAAAATCTCTCCATCAGAATCTCGAATCACCCACCAAATTAATGTAATGTGACAATCATCCTCCGTTTCAACATGTATCAACACTAATTTTTCATTAAGGATATCTAAGGAAGAATTTTATGTTGAAGTTCACAAGCCCAAGACAAGCAAACTTGGAAATTTTGAGATTAAATATCATACATTTAAAGTTTAAATAACAATTAAGTATTGAAGTTTAGCAATTAAAATATATTTTTGTATGTGTGTGTATATATATCGCTTATCATTATATGATAACACAATATAAATAATTTGAATTTCAATATTAAAATAAATCTATTAATGCCTTATGTTTTTAACTAATGATTGAAGCTATATATTCGAGATTTTTTTTTTTTTTTTAATTCACAACTAATGAATAAGACATCGACCCAATAATTTGTGTTTTAAGTACTATATATTATTCTTTAAAAAGAAAAGGAAAACTAATTTATAAATGACGATGTCATAGTGATTTAAATTTGTACCCATTTGATATATTTATATATTAAATTTTATTGAAAAACGTTGTTAGCTATTCAATGTTCCTAAAATATTTAATTTTCCTTTTTAATAAATATAAATTCAATTAAATATGTATGCCCCACACGAGTAAAGGTCAATAAATATAGAAACTTCTTCTCTCTTTTTTTTTTTTTTTTTTAATGGTTTTCTTTTACTTACGGGAAACACGCAAAACAACACACATGAAAATGATAAAATTTTCTTAAAAGGAAAAAGAAAAAAAAATCGAACTTGTTTAAGGATTTAAACACGTTTAAATTAACATTAAATTTTTTTTAGACAAAAGATGCTCATGGGTTGAAGGTTATTACCTCCGAGGCAATGTTCGATCATTGTAGAATTTGATAGGTTGATGACAATGTGTCTATTGATAGGTTGGGAGGTTAATTTGATTAACCTACAATCTTTGACGGAGGAAATTTTGGAGGAATTGTTTACCAATTTAGACATATATGACACTCATAAAATCAAGTGGCAGACCTCTTGGTTAATTGGGCTATTAGTGAAGTTTGCTCTCATGTGTGGTGGAAGAATTTCTCACTATGGATTAGTCAATTTTATGAGGCGGATTATTGTTGTTCAAATCTTTGTTAGTTTTGTTTTGTGTAGATTATCATTTAAAAAAAAAAAAAAAAAGGTTAGTTTCATTTCATTTTGTTGTTACCAAATAAATAACAAATCACTCATTTACAATCATCATGGATCGATCTAGTGGTAGCAAAAACGATTTAATATCCTACAAATTTCTTCGACACTTAAAAATTTTTGTTTAAAAAAAATAAACACTTATTACTTCCTTATGTTGGAATTCAAAACATATTTTAAAAAACAAAGGAAGCGCAATAAGAAAGATATATTTTAAAAAACAAAGAAAATGCTTCAATTCCTCAAACACACATACCTAAAAATATAATCTTCTCTATTTTTTTAATAAATGCGGTCAAGAGAATGGATAAATTGATTAAAAAATAAAATTGAAGTAATCCAAACAATAAAAAAATATATATATATAGTTTTAAATACGTGTGCCAATTTTAAACCAACATCAATTAGGTCAAACCAACCAAATCAAATCAGAATTATTACATTTCAGTAGTTAGTAAACAATAATTGACTACTAGGGATGGAGATCAAATGTCTAGCTTCATAAATATGGGTGTATATCAACTCTAAATTCCCTTTAATATTAAAAAAAATATATATAATTTTTATTTTGTAGTAAACCTCCCGACTCATTAAAACTCCTATTACATACCAACTTATATGCTCATAAAATATTTGAAGAATTTAAGGAAAATTATAATAAATAAAAGAAATCCAAATATATAAAATTTTTATTGCCTATCAACTATTCCTCTTGATTGACATTCATCACCTGAGCAATGATCTAGATAAAAGTCGATAAACAGTAAAATTTTTTATACATTTGTAAATAATTTGACTCATTTTGTTAACTTAAAATTTAATAACACTACTATTTGCTTGATTTTTTTAGTACAATTAGTGGGTTATTATAATTGAAACTTTTGACCGACCTTAAAAAAAGAAAAATATATATATATCAACTACCACACTTAAATTAAATTTTCCATAGATCAATATTATTTTTCCCCAGTAAAAGTTTGTTTGTTTGTTTTATTTTTTTAATAAGTGAAGTATAAATTTTAATTAAATTTAGTTTAGTTACCCTTAAAAGGAAATAATGGGCGCCGCCGCCGCGTCCTCATAACGGCAATTAAAATAAACGGAGGAAGACGGCTGACTTTTACTCTTGTGCGGCTGTGCTACGGCGAGTAATAGTCGGAGTTATTACCGGAACTTTAATTTTGTTTTATTCTTTAATTTTAGTTTCTTAAAGTTTAAAAAATAATAATAAAAAAAGAAAAAGAACAGTGCGGATCACATACGGCCCTGACTACGCTGCTCCCGCCGACAAATAATGCCATCATATCAAATAATTGTACGAACTCAGAGATTTCTGATCGCGGGGCCCACTTCGAACGTCAGAGGTATTAATTATAGGTCGTTTGTAAGACATCAAACTTTACCCAAATATTAACTTATATTATTCAACTTTAAAATTTCTATCCTTTTAAATCTTTGATTAACAATTAGATTTTCAATTTGGGGTTGTATTAATTTAAATCATAGAATAATAGTTTTATTAATTTAACTGTGAACCTAAGTATATCAATTTAAATTTTAAATTTTTATGAGTAAATTAATTTATACCTTCTTTCAAATTTAGTTTAAAAAAATATATCAATTTAAATCTTAAATTTTTATGAGTAAATCAATTTATATATTCCTTCAAGTTTAGTTTATAAAAAATATTACGCAAAATATTTAATTTTTTCAATTAATGATGTGCGATACACGTGGTTAAATTTAGTTAGAATTTAAATTTTTATGGTAGGATTTTTGTATGTCATTTAGCTTGAATAATAGACATTTGATATTAATTTAATAATGAAAAAAATCAATCATTTAGGTTAATTTACCATGAAAATAAAATAAATTGGTCATGGTTGAAAATATTTAAAATAAAATTTTTTAAAGTAAAATATAAATAGTCATCTAAAAACGGTCAAATATAAGTGGTGAATGAATATACTTTTCATTAAGTGAAAATTATAAATATACTTAACCTTAAATTTTAAAATAATGGAAGAGGTAGAAATGAAAAAAAAAATCGATATAATTATAATACATGAAATGAAAAAATATATTAATACATTAAAATTTATAAAGAGGTAGCATAATAAAGTATTAAAAAAATTATATTCTACGTTCTTAAAATAAATAAAAAAAAAAAAAAGAAACAAAATGGAATGGTTTAGATACAAAGCCAAGTTTCTTCTATAATATATATATAATTGAACATTCATAAAATTGGAAGAAATACTCGATTTATATTTACATGCATTCTCAAATATTTTAGAGAAAAAGGCATATTAATTAATATATGTATATATTTCTCAAAAAGAAAAGGCTTTGTTTAACTTTAGATATAAAATTTTGTTTTCAAGATTTAAATGTTTAAAATGTAAAAATAGTAAACATATTAAGCTAAATCTCATCGAATTTAAATATAGTATTAATTAAAAATTGTTAATTGTACGTTATTCATACATGGCGATTAAGAAAAAACATATATGGTTGTTTCAACTTCTAAACTTGCTAGATATATGAACTTATTTTTTTAAAAAAAAAAAACATATATAGTTGTTTCAACTTCTAAACTTGGCTAGATATATGAACTTGAATCTTCCTAAAATGTAAAAATAATAAATATATTAAAGTGATAAATTCAATGCACAAAAATTCTCACTGTGAATTCAGTCCCTTGGGCAAAAAGAAAAAACTAATACTACAACCAATTACTTGTTTGTTTTTAGAATATTTTTCTAGAGAAAACGTTCACAAAAAGTAATAAAATGTATTCCATATACCCATTAAACTTATCACCTAATATATGTATATATATATATATATATATGGAATAATATAGGTTTTTATAAAAATAAAAAAAAATGTATATTAAAAAATGAATTTCTTAAAAAGAAAAGATTTATTTAGATATATAATTTTGTTTTCAAAATTTGAACATTCAAAATGTAAAAATAACAAACTTATTCAACTAAATCTAATAATAAACATATTCCAACTAAATATCTTCGATTTTAAATGCAATTCTAAAAATAAAAACCACTTGATTATAAGCTGATCACTCAAATCTTAAGAAATATACATTAAAGAAAGACAAATATGGGTATTCCAACTTCTAACAAAAACAAACTTATTTCGAAATAAAATAAATTATTAATACATATATGATGATAAAATTATACTAAATAGATCATTGACAAATCTTGAAAAAATAAATAAATAAAAAGGAACACACATCAAAAATATTTAAAACAAAAAAAAAACCACTCATTGAGCGTTTCAAAATGTATATGAAAATAAAATAAATTTGTAAATTTGTGTATTGTATATCTTCAAATGTCCCGATGAACAAATCTAAACAAATCATGATATTTAAAGAAATGACATACAATACTTGAGGAAAAATGGATCAAATACCTTATTTGATTATATGTTTTAAGAACTCTAGTAATTAAGGAGATGGACACAAAATAATATACAAAATATACAAATTTATTGGACGTTCCAAAATGTATATAAAAATAAAATAAAACTGCAAAATTGTTAGATTGTATTTCAAATTATGTCCCAATAAACAAAAACCTAAACACATCATGGCAAACAATACTTAAAAGAAAAAATGAAAATACCTTGTTTGATAATATAGGAAATTTGAGAGAAAATAAGCATAAATTAAAATTAAAAAAAAAAAAACATAAAGCTAAAAACGAAATCGCTATCAAGACTAAATCTAAGGTATATCTAAATTTAAATATTAAGAATGAGCGCAAGTATTTGAACTTTTGACATTGAAGCTAGAAAGAGATGCATACATATGCCTCAATTGCGACATCTTCGTTAGCAATCATTTTGTTTTTCATTTTCTATTTTTAAAATTTATGTTTGTTATCATAAAAAAATGGATAGCAAAACAATTAAAATTTCACGAGTGAAAGTAGTGTTTATACATTTATAAATTTTCGAAAATAAAAAATAAAAAGGTAAACGATTATCAAAAGGAAACCAAAACCTAGAGTAGTAAGATTCCATAAGAGATTATTGCATAGTATTGAGACATTTTCCATACCCTAAAATGACAAGATTTGAGACAAAAATTCTCCATCCTACAATTGTTTTAATTCTCCATCGTACAACTTTTTCCAATTTCCATGGAATCCCTCCTTCCCAAAAGGCTCACTTTTGATATACACAAACAAAAAATACCAGAAAAGAAAAGAAATTAAAATTGAAATGCTTTAATACATGCTTATAATTTTGATCTCAAAAAGTTATGGCATGCTGCAGGCCATTAGGGTTCTTGATAGGCCTTCCTTTTTGCCTTCTTTCCTTGTCTCTCTCCTTCATTGGTGCTCTTCTTTGGATCTTTTGGTGAGTTATTTCTTTTCTTTATCTTATATTCATATATTTTTCTTTTCGCCTTTTTCAATTTTCCATTTCGAAATTAAAATCTAACTTTCTCCAAATGCATGCATAGATTTTTTCGTATTTGACTTGTAATCTATGTATTGTTTTTAACTTCTCGATCGTTAAAGTATTTGCATGTGTCGCAATGTTTTTCAGGCTTTGTCTTCTTTTTATTAATGTTTGTTTGATTTTGATAATTGGGTATAGGTCCCTTTTGAGCTGCATTTGCCCTTGCTGTGTGTGTTTTGCTGTACTTTCAGATTTTTCAATCAGCCTTTTGAAGCTTCCCATCAAAGTAATGGACTGGTTCATTAGCTTCATTCCTTTTTAGGGTTTTTTTTTTTTTTTTAGGGAAATTGAAAATTCCACTTAATTCATAGGAAGAGAAATAATGTTTATATAATTACAAATTTTTGGGCATTTGTAGTATGTATGGATTTTGTCAGAAGAGCAATCTCTCTTATATACACAATATTATAACAGGAGATGTAGTTTGCTCTTGAAAACTTCTGCGAGAAAATTCAACATGATGTCGATGCTAGGTTAAATTATAATAGTTTAGGCTTCATTCGATAATCGTTTGATTTTTTATTTTTATTTTTTTAATTAAGCTTGTAATTAACCATGTCAATGAGTTTTTCTCTAATCTGTTCGTTTCTACATTTTCTATTACAGTTTCAAAATTCATGTTAAATTTTGAAAAGTACATCGAGAATAGTTTTTACAAACTCTTATTTGTTTCCAATATTATTTCACTGATAGACTTTCTTCAACGAGAGGAAAAAACATAGTGTGAAATTGGGAGAAAACGAATATCGATTTTTAAGAACTACGAATTAAGAAAACTTAAAATGATACGGAGATTTATAGTTCTTGAATTTGAAGCTTCTATTAAAGGGTCTCTAAATTTTAAAAGGCGTGTTCTTGAGCGTTTTAGTTCGCCTAATAGATCAATGACATATATATTTAAAAATTTTAAAAATTAATTGATCTTTTCAATATAAAGGTGAATTTCATGTCTAATATTGAAATAAGAAGATTAATAAGGTATCAGATAAGAAGAAAAGTAGGGAGTAAACAAGAACTGTTAGGTTAAAGATTAAAACATATGAAAGAGAACAAAAATGAAACAGACGAGTAATGAGTACAAGTTTCTAAATAAGGATGTTTTTATTATTTTATTTTTTTAAGATTAAAAATATTAATGCAACTTTAAAAAATTCAAATGGTAATAAATTTTTTAAAATAATTTTGAAAGTTTAAAACTATTAATGCAAAATTTGAAAGTTAATGATATCATTGAAATCTAACTACAAAGTTTGTGGATGGTCCTACTAAACATGTCATATGTGGAGTCAAATTTTAAAAAAACTAATTGATGTATTAGATATGAATTTGAAATTTATGTTTAACAGAATTCAACTTTTAATTGAGATTTCAATGACTTATTAGACAATCTTTAAAGTTCTTAAACCAAATAAACGTAATTTTTAAAATTAAAAAACTTAACACTTTTAAACCTTAAAACCAAATATAAACAAAAACCTACAAATAGGATGAAATTTGTAATTTAGTGTGGGTAAAAAGTACCTACTATTTTAGTACGGGTTGTAACAATTAGTATTTGGGGCATAGACAAAATACTAAACACGGTAACAAAAAGAGAGATAAAAGATGAGTAAGAAATAATAAACATTGTAACAAAGAGAGATTTGAAATATTAATATTCTAATTAATTGTAGATTACAATTGGTGTCTCAAACATAGAATGGGCTAATACCCCACTCTACTTCAAGTCGGGGCCCAAACACTCCTAAAATACTAGAATTAGTGGACTTTATACATACTATACATATAGGCTAAATAAATATACTTTTAATTAACTACTATTTTACGTGAGGGTCTAACTCAATTTACTTATTCGGCCCTTCTTACCATTTAGTTATTTTTAAAAAAATATAGAATAATATTAATACTAAAAGCGTAAGTTTCTCGCGATAATTAACTTTCATTTAAAAAATAAACATTAAAAAAAAAGTGCAAAATGTAAATAAATCAATATTAAAGGGAAAAAGAAAATCACAGACAAATAAATTTCCCGTAAATGGAAAAAACAGGAAGGAAAAAAAACGTACATATTTGGCGGCAAATGTTTGGTATAAAAATAAACCAAACGTCGTATTCCATATCCCACTCGCCACTTTTAACGCGTTGTTTTCACTTCTCACACTTTTAATCACGTGCAAATTTCCATACCAACTTATGCTCCCACGTGACAGTCAGTATTTTTTCTCTTTTACGTGTTTGAGAATATCCTAAAATACTTAAAATTATTTTTGTTATTTTAAAAATAATTCGAAAAATATTTTAAATCGTTCCAAATTAATTTTAATAGTATATAAAAAAAAGTTTAAAAGTGCTAATTTAAACCTTTCAGTGTGATTTTAAATATTTTATAAACAATTTTAACAATTTCAAAACTACTTTAATATATACACTAAATTCATTTTAATTTTTTAAATAAAAAATTGGTGACGGTAATTTTTCAATTTTTTTTAATAAATGTGTAATGCTTGAATTTAAGCTACATTTATAAGGTGAGAAACAAGTCTTATTTGATTGCATTTGGTATTGTTTACCTTGAGTTCTGCATCCATATTGATACGTGGAGTCCACTTCCAAATCTATAATAAAAAATGCAAATTGATTGACGAGCAGAGGATCCTCAATCTAATTACGTCTGGAAGTTACGTCATATTATTACGGTTACTATTATTGTTATTAATCTATGGAGAAAATTATAATTTTTTATATTTTTATTATTACCATTTGGCCCTCAGAGGTAAAGGTAATAATAACAACAATTGTAATAGTAAATATGATAAAACTCATAATTATAAATAATCGCAAATAAAAGCAATCCAATTACATTTACGATCCAGGCTCGTCACAATTGATTCATCAACGAAATTTTATTATAATTACATTAATTTTTATTACAATTTGATAAACATGACGTTAATTGTATACTTATACGGGGGGTCTCTTAATTTTCAAACTCTAAGAATTTATTTACTTTTTAATATCAAGAGATTAAATATAAATTTATTTATTTAATTTTCATCTCCTCTCCACCTTCACGTTAATAGTGTGACACTTTATAATTTGAATTGGAGTTGTAACACAAAATGCATAATAAATTTATTAAAAAAATGATATAATAATTTTGAACATTTTTATATTTAAAAGCCAATTCGAGACCCAGTAATTAATTTGTGATTCATTTTCATTTTTGTTTCTAAAAGTAAAAAATATAAGAAAAAATTAAGACGTGATTTGAAAAAAAAACAACTCTTAAAATGACCCATCTTCAAAGACAATAAAATTGTTATTCTCTTTATTTTTAAATTTTATTTTCAAATATTATGAACGAAGGATATATTTTTGCATTTTTATGTTCACAACCAAACACAAATTTTGAATTTCAAATTTAAATTTCAAATTCTAAATTGGAACCAAATTTGTTCGGATATAGTGAAAATGAAGAATTCGTTTTTGTCTTTTTTTTTTAAAAAACAAAATTTCGAATCATTTACCAAACAAGGCTCGAAAAAAAGAACAAATGCTAAACATATATTATTTTTTTTCATAGAACATAAGAATAATAAAAAGAAAATGTTTCTATGTACCCACACTTTTTTTTTTTTTTGGTCATCTTTTGAGAGTAAACTTAAAATTTAAAAGTGATACTAATTTCAATCTTATAAACTATCATACCAATAAAAAAATAAAATGAATATAAAAGATAAAAGAGAAGGAATATTTTAAAAAATAGACTTTCTATCGGTGATAGACAACGATAGACTCAAATGAACATTTATCACAAATAAAAAGTAAAATTTTGGTATATTTATATATAGTTTGATATATTTTTTTATTTATAATAATTTTCAGAAGAGAAAACTCATCATAAAAATGGAAAATAAGAAGTTGGAAAACTATATTTTCACGTCCAACCAAAAACCCTTGTACCAAACAAGGCATCATAAACCCCAATCAATTCATATAATATATAAAATTAAAAAAGTTCAATTAAATACCCATTATATATTTTCTAATTAAAAAAAAAAAAAACCGAGTTACTTACACGCGCTATAAATATCGCGTGGTGAAAAATGGCAAAAAGAAGGAGTGAGAAGCTTATTCCTAATAAGCTCACGCCCTAGTCTTTCTGTATGCGAGAGATTTCACTTCCAAGTTTTCTTTCTGAGAGGGAAAACAAGAGAATCGTCTCACAAATTTGAACACAAATGTTTATGCCCCACCTCCAATCTTCATGTCCATGGCGGCTCCGGGAAAATCTAGGATTGGAAAGCCCTGTTGCTGATTTCTAGGGTTCGTTATCCTTTTGTTTTCTCTCCTTCGAATCCGCTTCTTTCTGGTACTGGTTTCAGATAGATCCGTATCGGTTATCAATTGGTGAGTTCCTTGCCCTTGTGCTTCCTGGAAATACCTGAATGCGCAATATTTCGTTCGTTGAATTGCGTAATCGGACGAAGAAGAGGATCCTTCGAGTTTTGTTTTACCATATAATAAGTTTATGTGCGAGTAGGTTGATTATTAGTCTAGGACGACGTTTGTGTTATCAATTTTATTTGTAATTTTTGTCATGCGATTGTCGTCGGAATCAGTTTCGTCGTCATTGAAGCAGAGTGGGAATCGGTCTGGGTCTAGGCTTAAGAAGAAGCACAAGAGGCTTGATGCCATATGCGAGAAAGAGTATAGTAGAAACCATGGCGATGTGAATGAGAATGTTAGTGGGTTGGGGACTGGGGAGGCTGACCTTGGGCTTCGACGGAGCAGCCGTGTTCGTCGGGCCCCAGTCTTGCTTGATGCTTCCCCTATGCCAAGGAAGAAGCGGCGGATGGTTCATGGGAATGGAACTTTGGGTGTTAAAACAAGTGCTAACACTCTGCCGCAGTTGAGAGATGATTTGAATGATGAGGCACAGGGGAATTGGAGATCGAGGTTGAGATCAAGGAACGGAAATTTGGGGATTAGAGTGGACAAAGGTGCTCGGGCGAGCAGGAAAAGGAAACTTTTTGATGAAATTATTAATGTGGAAGTAAGAAGTAGTGTAATGAGGATGGATTTGGATGAGGCAAAAGGAAAAATGGAATACGGGGAATCTATGGTTGGAAGGTCTAACAGATTGACAAGGAGGTTTGGAGTGACGAATGATCCAATTAAAACAGAAAAGGAGGTGAAGTCTCCTCAAATTAAGGATGATTGTTGCAGGGAAGACATTTTGGAAATCAATAATGAAGATACAGAGGAGGAGGAAGAAGAAGAAGAAGGAGAGGAGGAGGAGGAGGAGGAGGAGGAGGAGGAGGTGGTGGAGGGCAAAGAAGCCACAACTGCTAACAATGAGAGAGGGGAGGGTGTTTTGCCTTTGGAAAATGAAATGGATGATGAAAATGTGAAGGCAGTGGATGATGCTGTTACTCAGGTTGTTGAAAAATTGGACAAAGAAACTTTGAGTTCTTTGCACGTAGACGAGGCTTGTAGTGGTGATCATAATGAAGAACCAGCCAATGTGGTGGAGAATGCAAACAATGGTGAGATACAGCTCGAAGAATTAACACAGCTAAATGAAGGTGTGAATGAAATTCATGATGTAGAAGCTGCTGTAGTTTCAACAAATGAAGTGGTAGGTGGAAGGTCTTGCAACGAGAAAGCTGTTGATTTGGGCAAGTTTGCTGAAAAATCTAGGCAAGATGGTGTTGATTTAAATTTAAAGAAGTTTGCAGACAGTTCCACAGGTATGTTGGGTAAGGCTCGCATTAAAGAGGGCAGAAGGTGTGGATTGTGTGGAGGAGGAATTGATGGTAAACCTCCCAAGAAGTTGGTTCAAGATTCTGGTGAGAGTGAAAATGAAACCTGTAGTGGCTCTTCAGCTTCAGAGGAACCAAATTATGACAAGTGGGATGGTTTTGGCGATGAACCTGGATGGCTTGGACGCCTCTTAGGTCCTATTAATGATCGTTATGGCATTGCTGGTATATGGGTCCATCAACACTGTGCAGTTTGGAGCCCCGAGGTGTGCCTTCTAACCTGGAACCACTGAGTTTTACTGGACTTAGTTATTTTATTATTATGGTTTCTTTTTTGATAGGAATCTGGCTGATTTTATTTTTGTTACTTAATTCATTAAGACAGTTTCTGGATTAGAAATAATAGGTTTAATTTGTAAAAATCTTTATTAATTATCATGTTCTCCCCTTTTTGTAACTTCTTTCTATGTATCAATGAAATTGTTTTTTTATCCAAAAAAGAAATTATTAATTTGGATTTGTTTATTTTCATATTATTTGGTTATAGTCCAATGCATATTGCATGTGAACCCCTGTCTGTTGATATTTAAGTTATTTACCAGGTGCAATGCCCTGCTTGGGTACTCTCTTTAGTGTCATTATAGGATAATTACAGATTTCTTTGATTGCGAAAGAGCAACTAAATGAGCCAGTCTCCACCATTCCTCTTTTAGGCCTTTCTCTATATCCAGATGCATATTGCATACGAACTCCCATGCCTCTTTAAGGTCCCTACAGATTTTCTATTCTTGCCATCCCTACCTACAAGCCTATCATGATCATTACCTGACTGATAATTCTAGCCTTCTGATTTCTGAAGCAGAGACCCATGCTAGTTCAAATATTTGAGAAATATCAATTTTGGAGAAGTGGTATCTTACGAGGAGCTACCTGAAAGATGAAAATCAATGCTAACTACTGAATAATATGGAGTGGGACTCAGTGGTAGTAATATTAACATCTCATCATTTTGAAACAAAGTGATTGATTTGAAATAGAAATTTGGCCAGAAGGAGCTCACTCTCTTACCCCATCTTTCCCCTTACTTTAAGACCTTGTTTTGAAGGTGAGTAGGAGGTGGAGGCCCTGCACCTACTTGTTGACTGTAGCAACAGGTGCTTGGCTTGGGCACTTCTTAGTCACCTTTTTGACACCTTTTCCAGCGATGTGAGGAGAAAAGCTATCTTCAAGTTTTTTACCGTGAAACATATTCTCTACTCTTTACTCACTCTTCTTCAAAGTAAATATCATTTTCCGTTCATATGTTATGACAAATTTTGTCCTCTGTTATAATTTATAAATGATTTTTCAACTTTCTAAAAGATGCTCCTCACTTAGAGATGCCCAGTAGGCTTTTAAGGGTGGAAAAGAACCTGTGAAGCTGAAAAACTGAACCTCTTTTGATATGCATGTCCAGTTGGGACTGAACTTAACTAGCTCCTTTGTTTAACCCAAACATCATTGAAATCCAACCAAATTGAATCTTCATTCTTTTAAGTTTGTCTGTTTATTATGCCTAAAAAGTAGTTGATATGCGCCTAGTTAGTGTTGGGATTGTATTCACTTTGTGTAACTAGTGTCTATTTGTCTAACACATGTTTATTGTCCCAACAAGTATCTGATATATTTCAAACACTAGCATCGTAGCATGTTACTCCGAATGGGAGTGACTGTGCTTCTTAGTTTTCAACCCATATTAGGGCACGTCAAAAGAATATGGGTTGATAAAATTGATAAAACCCAGTTGATAGTTTCTCTTCTTAAGTTATCTTTGCTTTGTTACTTGCTCTTTGTTCGGGAATCTAATAACCTTTATAATTCTTTTAGGGAATTTTTTCGGATATCAATTGTAATATGACCCAAACATATTTGTAGGTTTATTTTGCTGGATTGGGATGCTTGAAAAATGTAAGGGCTGCTCTTTGCAGGGGAAGAGCATTAAAATGCACTCGGTGTGGGCGACCTGGAGCAACCATCGGATGTCGTGTTGATCGATGCCCAAAAACTTACCACTTGGTCTGTCTATTACTGTCATGCTATTGTAACTAGTTATTTTCTGGCTTAGGCTTCTTATATGCATCACTGGATGTATAATTCTTTAATACTTTTTTCTTGTTCCTGGTATTTTGTTATGTTTCAGCCTTGTGCACGTGCTAATGGTTGCATATTTGATCACCGCAAATTTCTCATAGCTTGCACAGATCATCGCCACATCTTCCAACCTCACGGTAATCAATATTTAGCTCGTATAAAGAGATTAAAGGCCAAAAAAATGAAATTGGAAATAAAAAAGCAATCAAATGATGCTTGGCGAAGGGATATTGAGGCTGAAGAAAAGTGGCTGGAGAACTGTGGGGAAGATGAAGAGTTTTTGAAAAGAGAGAGTAAGAGACTTCATCGAGATTTGGTAAGAATTGCACCTGTATATATTGGTGGGTCAAACTCAGAAGGAGAGAACTTGTTTCATGGTTGGGAGTCAGTTGCTGGGCTTCAAGGTGTCATCCAATGTATGAAAGAAGTAGTATTCTTACCACTTTTGTATCCTGAGCTTTTTGATCGCTTTGGGATCACACCTCCTAGAGGTGTTCTTTTGCATGGATATCCTGGAACTGGTAAAACACATGTTGTTCGAGCACTGATTGGTTCTTGTGCTCGTGGAGATAAACGGATAGCATATTTTGCTCGTAAGGGAGCCGATTGCTTAGGGAAATATGTTGGTGATGCAGAACGTCAGTTAAGACTTCTATTTCAAGTTGCAGAGAAATGCCAACCTTCTATTATATTTTTTGATGAGATAGATGGATTGGCACCTTGTCGTACAAGGCAGCAAGATCAAACACATAATTCAGTTGTGTCTACATTGCTTGCTCTATTAGATGGTCTAAAATCTCGGGGGTCTGTTGTAGTTATTGGTGCCACAAACCGCCCTGAGGCAGTTGATCCAGCTTTAAGGAGGCCTGGGAGATTTGACCGGGAGATTTATTTTCCTTTGCCATCGGTTGAAGATAGGGCTGCTATTCTCTCCCTTCACACTCAAAGGTGGCCGAAGCCAGTTGATGGACCCTTACTCCAGTGGATTGCTAGAAAAACTGCAGGCTTTGCTGGTGCTGATCTTCAGGCTCTCTGTACCCAAGCAGCCATGAGTGCTTTGAAAAGAAATTTTCCTCTTAAAGAAGTCCTGTCAGCTTCTGGGGAACAAGTTTCGAGAGATAACCACCCTCCTCTTCCGTCCATTTTAGTGGAGGAGCGAGATTGGTTAGAAGCTTTATTATATTCTCCACCTCCATGCTCACGTAGAGAAGCAGGGATGGCTGCTAATGATGTGGCATCTTCTCCTCTTCCCTTCCATCTCATTCCTTGTCTGCTTCAACCACTGTCAACTTTACTTGTTTCCCTTTATCTCGATGAACGCATCTGCTTGCCAACTAATCTTTTCAAAGCTGCAACTTTAATTAAAAGTGTCATTGTTAGTACTTTGGACGGAAGGAAAATTGTCGCTAGTTGCTGGTGGTTGCACGTTCATGATTTTGTTCAGGATGCTGATATTGCAAATGAGATAGAGGTAAAGCTGCAGGGTTCTGGAGTGTTACTTGAGGATTCTTCTTTTGGTGGTTCTGGTGTTCTCAACAACACAAGCAGCGAAGGTTCCAAGTTTGAAAATGTAGGTCATCATGGTGGCCCACCCTCTACCATGGTAGAGCACACATCATTGACCTCGGGAAATAAGTCTGGCTTTCGAATTTTGATTGCTGGGAATCCCAGATCTGGACCAAGGCATCTTGCCTCTTGTCTTCTTCACTGTTATATTCAATATGTTGAAATTCGAAAGGTTGATATAGCTACAATTTCACAAGAAGGTCACGGTGATTTGGTGCAAGGCATATCACAAATATTGTGTAAGTTCTTCATTCTTTATGTGTGTTTCATGTCGTCATATTAATTGCTAATATACAGAGTTGGGAAGTCGAAGTTCATTATGTACCCATTTGTAGTATTCTTTGCAAGGCTGCAGTATAACATATTGATTTGGAGGACAAATGGAATCAACAGTCTATTGTTGTGTTGGTCTTTTGGTGATGGGAGTTTATTATTTTTTCTTTTCATTCCTTCATCAATGAAATTCAGTTTCTCTCTCCAAAAGAAAAAAAAGTTACATGGAATCCTTGAAGTTTTAATATATATAAATATTCTAATGAATAATCTACAGGGATTCCTAGTTTTCTGTCCTTGAAGGAAAATAGGACTAGGAGTTAGTACAGAATGTAATTGAAAGATGTTTTTTCTTTTTTATGGTAAGAATGTAAGTGAAAGATCTTGCGTCATACCATCCAAAGTTTTGGCTACTTTCCGGCGAGAGGTTACATGTCATAATATTGGTGGTGCTGTTTCCAACGTTGATGCATGACATGATGTGCTTTACAGTATTTAGTTAATATGTGCATCACATTGGTTGCCTATGATTTTTAAAAATTGTTTACACTACAGTGAATTGCTCTAGCATGGGGTCGTGTCTGGTGTTCATGCCAAGAATTGACTTGTGGGCTATTGAGACACAAAGTCAAACGTTTGAGGAGTGTGATTTTTATCTGAATGAGGATCAGTATCTTGAGGATGGAAATATTGTCAAAGACGCCCACCTTGGTGGAAGGGAAAACCATGGTTATTCAGACCAAAGCAAATCAACTAAGAGGACTGGACTTCAAGACGATTCTCTGTCTAGTGCTTCATATGCTTGGAGTTCATTTGTTGACCAAGTTGAATCGCTATCTACACCCTTGATGATTTTGGTATGTTCTTTCTTTATGGTTTCTTATTTGAGATTACCTACGGTGCCATGTTGTACTTGGACCAATTTCCACTGTAATTTCTAATTCAATTCACTTTGTATCCTGTTAGTGTTCTTTTAGAAGGAGTGAACGTATATAAGGCAAAAACTACAGGTAAGTGGGAAGAGATGATTGGAAGTCAACTTGAAGCCCGAGCTAGAGTAGAAAATAATAATAATAATAATAAATCATCCCAGCTAGTCAAAGTATTTCTCAATAGATCATGTTGTAAATGGCTTTTTGGCTGTCTATTTTGTTCCATATTAACTTGAAAGACTGAAAATATAGTGCTAACTAGTGGAGCCATTGAGGCTCCTTATTTCCATAGATTCCCTTAGGTTTAATACTAAATTCCATAATTTCTTTTTCATAATTTTGTTAGATATTTCTCCTCTTTGTTGATATTGGACTCATTGAAGGGAGGCGGATCCAAAAATATGGTGCAGAGAAACCAAACTGGGTATTGGTTGATCTGATTTAGAGAATTGAAGATGCCAAAGGGTTTAAATTACCCGTACACTCCAGATGTTTGTTAGCTTTAGCCTCTTAAGGTGGTTAAAAGATGTTGTATCATGCATGTAATGATTGAAACTTGAATGGTCTTTATTCTTAATAAACTTTTACAGTTTGGCCTGATTCAGCTTTTATAGTCGTTTTTTTATTCCCTATAGTCGTGATTGTGTTACTTTTGAGGACTAGGAGTTGCTGCAGAGAACATGTGATTAGGTGATTGTGAACGTATTTTTGGATGTATGTGCTTGTTGAATGAGTTTGTAAGATATAGTGACTGGTTTATACAGAACAATCCTGTTAACTTATGGTACCTGTGACCCAATAAGTGGTTAACTTGATCCCTCGTATCTGCTATGCGGAACTTGGAATAGATAAGGGATCCATTGAAACCTGTATGGTATGACCAATTCCTTTCAAGAATGATCGAATTATAGAATAGTTAATTTATCACATTGTGTTCATTTGGTGCATTCTAAAAAAAATAATCATGTAGATGAAATATTGTAGTCTCTAGTACTTTGTCTCTAATTCTCTAACAACTATAATTTCCATTGACTTTGATGGTTTTAATTATGGAAAGGCCACATCAGAAGTTCCATTTTTGCTACTTCCACAAGAGATAAGGCAGTTCTTCAGGAACGACTTGTCAATTTGTCGGCCAACTACTTCGGAGCATTCGGTACCTAGGTTCTCTGTCCAGATTGATGGAGTTTTCGACCATGACATGGTAATCAATCATTCTGCTGCAGAATTATCAAGGGACATAGTGAAACTGCTTGTTCATTTGATTCACCAAAAGTCTCACACCAAAACATCCGCATGCACAAAGAACCAAGTTTCTGTAATCCAATGTGAGAGTAATGCTGCAAATCAGCAAATAGATAAAGGAACTGCCAGCGAGCACAATGGAGAAAAGAAGTCTCCTGTTGTGTCTTCTGTTAGAATTGCGCCACTACCTTGCAGTAAAACCATGAGAGTGAAATCAAACTTGATTTCAGTAATATCCACTTTTGGCTATCAAATTCTGCGATACCCCCATTTCGCTGAGCTTTGTTGGGTGACATCAAAGTTGAAAGAAGGCCCCTACGCAGACGTTAGTGGACCCTGGAAGGGATGGCCATTCAACTCTTGTATTATTCGCCCGATGAGCACATTGGAGAAGGTAGCATCAAGCAGCTTGAGTAATGGAAAATCTAAAGAAATTTCGGGTTTGGTAAGAGGCTTGATTGCTGTTGGTTTATCGGCAATCAGAGGTGCCTACACATCCTTAAGGAAAGTCTCTTTTGATGTGCGATTGGTACTTGAACTCCTAGTTGAACAGATAAATGCAAAAATTAATTCCGGGAAAGACCAGTATCAATATTTTCGCCTTCTATCACAAGTTGCGTATCTGGAAGATGTAGTTAATAGCTGGGCCTTCACTCTGCAAAGGTACTGTTGCTGTGATTGAACATTGTAATTTTTACTTCGTTTTCAATCTGCACACTGTTATCTAATGAAAAATGATTCCTTTCAGCTTAGAACATGACTCTCGAACAACGGAAACGTCAAAGAATCACACTTCTGGTGGTAATGAGATTCAGTGTGAGAAAAACGAATCCATTATATCCAACAAAGGCTCTCTTACAAATGAAATTCCAGAAGTCAGTTGTCAGGAACCTGCTGTTGAGGAGGAAGTTGTAGCCATTGATTCCTTGGTAGATGGAGATTTGAATCATTCTAATTCCAAGGATACTACATTCGTATCAGGACATGGAGAGAGGAATTTTGGAATAAAAAATTCAGTCTCTAACGAGTCCCATGACAATGCTGCTGCTGTTGACCAATTAGCTGAAAATATTCCATTGAAGCACAATGAGACAACAGTAGTTGCACCGGACAATGATAGAAACGGCAAATCGGTTAAAGCACTATTAAATTTGGGAGCAGAATCAATAGTCAATTTGGAACATAATCATCTAAATTCAAGTGAGTTATGTGGTGATGAAATGCCGAGCTGCACAAAACCCTGCGGCAACAGTAATGAAGGTTGTTCCGCCTTAGAAAATGGTTGCAAACGTGACAATAGTAAGCCTGACTCAAATGACTGTGAAGTGAATGCTCACTCCTCTCCGAGCAGAACTGGCCTCTCTACCAACTCTGCATTAGTATGCTCTATTCGGTGCTGCACTGGTTGTTTAAACGTCCTCTACAGCGTGACAAAAACTATTATTCGCAAGGAATTGGGATCAGATCGAAATAATTGGACTGTAGAGGATGTTCATGATATTGTTGTGGCACTTTCAGTTGACCTTCTTGCAGCAGTAAGACGGGCATTTCTTGATGGAAACGACACTCGTGTATTTGATAATAGACAAATGGGAGGAAATGACAGGTTTAAATCTTCGGACTTGAGAAGTTGTGATTGCAAAAGTTCAAAAGACATGGTATTTAAGGGAGTGGAATGTATTTGTCACTGTGAAAACGAAAGTTTGAGTGAAAAAGAAAAGGCCTCTCCTTATTCTGAAATGGGGATTGACCCCAACTTTATATTCAGAGATGGTGTATTGGTTAGTCTAGATCCCAAAAAGAATGCTTCGTTTCATTGTAAATTGGAGAATTTGTGCCTCTGTTCTCTTACAGAGTTGATAGTAATGGCAAATAAGCCTTTAAATTGATCAACTTATCTTAAAGCTTGGACCCTTCGTTGCATATATATAGGTATATTTGTTTATTTGTTGTTTTCGAAACGAGGTTCTGTTTTCTATTACAAGGATTTCAACTTTTCAAGTCTTGTTATAGGTTAAATTTCAAGTTTAGTTTGTGAATTTTTAACTTTATGTCAAATACAATTTTTTTTTTTTTTTTTTACTTTTAAAATGTGTTTAATAGATTCTTAAACTTTTTATTTTTTATTTTTTCTCTTTTGTATTGAGATCTCTTAAACTTAAATTTTCAATTTTGTGTTTAATGAATTCCTAAAACTTCATTTGGTAATCATTTGATTTTTTATTATTAATTTTTGAAGACTATAAATACCAATTTTATCTCTAAATTTTGTACTTGTCATCTATATTTTATCATTGTTTTAAAAAATCAAATCAAGTTTTGAAAATTAAAAAAATAGTTTTTAAAAATTTATTTGTTTTTGAAATTTGGTTAAGAACTTGACTATTTTACTTAAGAAAATATAATAGGCTTAATTTTTAAAAACAAAATAGTTAGGGCCTAAAATTTTCAATTTTGTATCTAAGGTCATCATATTTTCTTCTTTTAACTTCATATTTTTACTAAACATAAAACTAAAATGTATGGTTATAGTAGACATATAATTCAATTTTATATCCAATAAATTTATTATGGATTACTTTTTATTTTAAAAAAATTGAATATATTATAAATCTATTAGATACAAAGTAGAAAATCTAAATACCTATTATATACAAAGTTTAAAGATTAGACTTATTAGATACAAAATTGAGAGAAAAACTTTTGAAAGTTTCAGGACCGAATAGAAATAAGCATTAAAGTTCAGAGACTAAACTTGTAATTTAACTAAAAATATATTTAGATATGATCGATCTTTTTTAGTTGTGATTAGCGTCGAAGGAGTCGATAAATCATTTCTCAAGCTTTAGGGACTAAAAATATTCATTTTGAAACGTCATGGTCGATGAATCAAGTAGACACTTTACCTTAAAATTTTCTTGGACCAAAATATGTATTTTTACCTTAAATATTATTGCCTCCTTAAAAATAAAGGAATATATCAGCTCCTTTGCCGGGAAATCTTTCCTTCTCGGAGGGACATGTGTCACTATTATATATTTTTATTTATGTAATTTTTGTATATTGGCCCTACCTTAATTTTAAATAACAATTTATCTCCTATTTTCTCAAACAACATTTTCCCCTCTCATCTTTAATTTATATTATTTTTTAAAGTCTAATTTTGATTTGTTTCATTTTCTCTCTTTTAGTTAATTTCCAACTCTTTTTTTTTTTTAATTTTTAATTTTTACTTTCATCACAATTTTAATAATTTCACACTCACCTCATCTTTTCACATTCTTTTTTATTTACGTATATTTAATTTTCTCAATTCTAGTGTCACCGAAGGTTATCATTCATTACAACAAAGGTTGAGAGCTTAATTTTGATTAAGGTATTGATCTTGATGAAAAATTTTAGAAAATTTATTAAAAATTTGTTTGAATTAATAAATATGAATTTTATGCTTATTACTTTTAATTTTTTTGGGTTAAAATTTCAGCATGCAATTTTTATTTTTTATTTTTTATCTTTTACATTTGAAAGAACATCAAACAAAAAAATGTTGCTCAAGTATATACATATAATATTAATTTGAAAAATACATTTTTAGTTGTAGGTTTTGGGTCTAGTTTCTATTTGTTCTTTAAGTTATAATGCCTACACTTTTAGTCCTTAATTTGAGTTTGAATCAAATTTAGTCCCTTATTTTAAAATGTTACAATTTTACATTGTTTAAATACATTTTAATTTGGTCCTTAGATTTTAGGATCTGCACTTTTAACCTTCAATTTTTTAATAAATCAATATTCTTTCTTATTTTATTTTTAAAATACAAGAAATAAATTAAAAGAATAGTGAAAGATGGAAGTGTTGAAATTGGTTAAAAAGAAAAAGAAGACCTGCTTGTTACAGATAAATAGCAAATATATTTATGTATTCAAAATAAATAAAATATTATTTTCTATTTCTGCATTCAATTGAAGAAATTGGTAAATAAGATAAAAATGAGAGAGTGAAGAAAGCTTTAAATAATAATAATAAAAAAAAAGAATGTGAAAGGATGAAGTGAGTGTGGAATTATTGAAATTGTATTGAAAATAAAAGTTAAAAACAAAAAACAAAAAAGAATGCGAAGAGTTGTAAATTAATTAAAAGAGGGAGAAAATGAAACAAATCAAAAATAGACATAAAAAATAATATAAATTAAAGATGAGAGATAATAAAAATTAGTTGGATATAAAGTTCTTTTTAAAAAAAAAAATTGGGGAAAAAGGGTTGTCTGGAAATTATTTAGGGAAATGAGGTTTTTTATTATTATTAATTATTAATTATTATTATTATTATTAATTTTTTTTTTTTTGTGTCTTTTAGTGCACTCAACTTTTTTTTTTTTTTTTTTTTT
>QLSR01000065.1:1273368-1285845 GCA_031780015.1 Citrullus colocynthis | reverse complement strand
AAAAAAAAAAAAAAAAAAAAAAAAACCTATCTGTCCTTGGAAGGTACATTAGTAAAAAAAATATAAACATATTTCTCATTTAAACTCTCAATTTTTAATTAATTAATTAAAAATTAATAGTACGGTGTAAAAGAGAAATGAATATATATATATAAATTAATATTATTATAAATAAATAAAATTAAAAATCAAAATTTTGTTATATTTATAATTATTTTCAATAATTTTTTTTTAACATTTGAAAATATCCCTAGTGATATTATCGAGAAATAGAAAGAAAATAAATACCATGTAGCGTAAATAAAAGAAGAAGAGAGAAAAAGGGGTGAGCACGTGGCACCACAAGAATGAGGCACGTGGCGGTGCTGAAGAAGGACAAGTAAGCAGGTAAGTTTTGCACAAAAGAAAGTGTGTCCTGTTCCTCTCCTCCCATTACCTCCAAAATTGGCTGAAAAAAAAAAAAAAAAGAAAGAATGGGAGAATCTGAAAAAAGTGAAACCGGAGATCTTCACATAATGATGTTCCCATGGTTTGCGACTGGCCACATTACTCCATTTCTTCACATCTCCAACGAGCTTGCTTCCAGACGCCATAGAATCACTTTCCTTTTGCCCAGTAAACCTTCCCCTCTTTTCCAATCCCTAAATCTTTACCCTAATCTCATCTCCTTCCATTTCCTGTCTCTTCCCCCCGTTCCCGGCCTCCCTTCCGCCGCACAAACCGCCTCCGATATCCCCATCTCTCTCACTCCTCTCCTTGCCTCTGCCTTCGATCTCACTCGCCCTCAGGTCGCCGACATCATCCTCTCCGACCGCCCCGATTTCGTCTTCTTCGATTTCGCCCATTGGCTTCCCGATATTACTGCTCCCCTACGGATCAGATCCATTTGTTTTACTGTGGTTAGTGCCGCTTCTATTGCTGTCACTGTCTTCCCCGGTAGGACGGTTAGTCTTGATCTGCCTCTTACGGAGGACGATTTACGGGAGCCGCCCCCGGGTTATCCGTCCTCCACCGTCGTTTTCCATGACTCCCGTGAATCTCGCTCCCTTCTCTTCTTCTCCATGCCCTTTGGCCAAGGTATTATTATTATTATTATTATTATTATTATTATTATTATTTATTTGGATCTTTAGGTTTTCTAATGTAAACTTTTTTATCCTATCTTTTGTAGTTGATACACAATGGAATCATCAAAATTAAAACTGTTAGACTAGACTTTGTACTTTTAAATAAGGTTAGAAATTAAATTCTAAGACTAAACATATCATTTTTTTAACTTTAGGAGGTGTTTGGACTAAGGAGTTGGAAAGTGCATACTCAGAAACTCCATTGCTTATTTGACCGATGGACCACGACTAAAAAATATCACTTTTGTACCTTATTGATTCCTTATATTGTGAACCACATGAGTTTACAACTCGAACTCAACTCTAAGTGCACTCTTTATCCTAAACACTCACTTAGAGGCCGTTTGGATTGAGGGAATTGGGATGAGAATAAAGATGAATGGGTAGGGGATAAACAACCCCTTGTTTGTTTGGTACAAGTTTTGTAGGTTTAGGCATGGGAATAAGCTATTCCGTGTATCCATTATACTCATGAATGATACCCATCAAAAAATGTGTGTTTTTTTCATGCCTTCTCTTTCTCTTTTAATACATCTCTTTATTCTTTTATTTTATTTATTATTAAAATTAATTAATATATGAAAACTAAATATATAGTTTATGAAATTATATTAAAATTTAAATTATAGTATATAAATTTAACTCCTCCAATTTACTATATATATATATATTAAAATAATTTAATATATACTTAATTTTTATTTTAGTTTAATGAATTTGTTTACATATGCACATATGTAGCCAATAAACTATATAGAACTGATACAATAAAATTATTTATTATTAATTAATAATATTTGTAGCTTGTTAATGATCATTATGATTAATATAATATAAATTTATTTTTTAATAATTATAATTAGTTTATCATTGATTAGTTAGAATTTATTAATTAATACATCATGATTATGTAAATTCATCAAAATTGATCTCATAAAATAATGTAATCAAGTATTTGTAATTATAAATTACTCATTTTACAAATACTTGTAAGTAATAATTTAATTAATATGATTATTGGATTGTTAAATGATTAATTTTTCTGAAAAATTTTGAATTTATCGATTAATCTTTTAAAATTTTATAGAATTTTCATAATTAATTTTACAAATTGAATGTAAAAATAATTTATTCCCATATTATTCCCATAAAATCCTAATAACATTCTCATGCACAATCAAGTACATGCATCCTTGATTTCCAAGGATCTTATTCCCAGACTTATTATTCCAGACATCCTTAATTTATGGGCATGTACAAAACCTTAAAACAAACGGCCCCTTAAGGGCTAAATAAAAACTAAACATAACACTCGGGAGTTGTTTGAGACATTAAGTGGAGATTTGAAGTGTGGAGTTAGGAAGATTATGTTAGGGATATACAATTGTTTAGTCTAAAGTTAGGAAACATTAAAGCTAGAAAGAGAAAGAGGGGAAGATGAAAATTTTCGATGAATGTACAAACTTGAATAGTGAACATTATTGAAGTTGGAGAAATTGAATTATTTAAAACCAACTTATGAAGTAAGTGGGTCAAACATTCCCTCAAACACAAAGAGGTGACATTATGGATACTGAAGAAAATGATTTTGTAGAAGTTCTTGTAATGTTATAGTTATTAACTTTGTGGAATGTTAATAATAATTAGGGTGAGATTTTTTTAAGTACAATTTGTGGCACAAAATGATTTAAACTTCTGTCCTTTGGTAAAAGAGGACAGACCCGTGGGTAAATTAGAGTGGTCTTCCATTTATATGGGAAATTATCTGACACGCCATAGACATTGGGTTTTACGTCAACGATATTACCACAATTTTCTTTCTAGACTTTTAACAATTGTAAAATGAGAATCAACATGACTCATCAATCTTTGAGATAAGAATTGATCATCTATCCGAATTGGAAACGTTGCGAGAATTAGAACATAAAAGAAAATTAGTATATTTAACTATTACTTTTATTGTTAACAGGCATAACGTTTCACCAGCGACTTACGACGTCTTACAAGAAAAGCGACGCCATAGCCATGAGAACGTGCCAAGAAATCGAAGGAGATTTCTGCAACTTCTTATCAAACCAATTCCAGAAGAAGATTTTACTAACAGGGCCACTCATGGCATCGGCGTCGGCGATCAAAGCAACCACTTTAGATGAGAAATGGGAGAAATGGCTAAGCCAGTTCCAACCAAAAACAGTAATCTTTTGTGCATTTGGAAGCCAAGTGATTTTAGAAAAACAGCAACTAGAAGAACTTCTCTTGGGCATTGAACAAACAGGGCTGCCATTTTTGGTAGCTCTAAAGCCTCCAATGGGGTATAATTCTATGGAAGAGGCATTACCAAAGGGTTTTGAAGAAAGGGTTAAAGAAAGAGGTATTGTTTATGGAGGTTGGGTTCAACAACCATTGATTCTAAACCATTCATCAGTTGGTTGCTTTGTGAGCCATTGTGGGTTTGGTTCAATGTGGGAATCATTGATGAGTGATGCTCAAATTGTTTTGATTCCAACTCTTGGGGACCAAATATTGAACACAAGGCTGTTGGCTCAAGAGCTCAAAGTGGGAGTGGAAGTCAAGAGGGAAGAAGATGGAAGTTTTACAAGGCAAAGTGTGAGCCAAGCCATTGAATTAGTGATGGAAGATACAAATAATGGAAGTGGGGTTGGTGAAATGGTTAAGAAAAACCATGCAAAATGGAAGGACTTGTTGACAAAACCAGGTTTCTTGGATACTTATATTGACAACTTTGTTAAGAATTTGCAAGAGCCTTGGAGCTAGGGTTAGCTAACATATATATATATTTATATATATTACACGGGTCTAAGAAGTCTGTGTCTAAGAAATCTTTGTTTATAGACGCATAATTTTAATCAAGGGAGAATGAGAGTAATACAAGTTTTAGTATTTTTAAGAAACTCTCATTTAACCATAAGCTGGGTTTTCGATTTTATACTTTTGTTTTTCTTTGGACTATGACAACATCTATATACAATATAATCATAATATTGATACTTCTAGGTTTTGCAAATATACCTTTTAAGTATTTTAATTTAAATTAGGGGAATGATAAGTAATGTTACTATTCTGCCTAATAGGTTGAGGTTCTCACTCTACATAATATATAAAATTGAGCCTAATTTGTTGATGGTAGGTTTCACATTTGTAACTTATATTATCTAATAGAAGATATATAAGAATGATTTATACCAAATGTAAATAAAATTTAAAGGAGAAATCAATTAATATTCCTAAATAAAATATTCTTCTAAAATCCTATCAAAGGTACAACAAGAAAATTTACCACGTAATTCTTTATAAATTCTTTATAGTTTCAAAATAAGTAGAGAAGCATTGTTACGAAATCAAAATTTAAAGAATACAAAAAACGTAAAAATAGAGAAGATCAACACACAAATTTACATGATCCACTAACAATGTGTTAGCTATATCCACGAGACAGAGAGATAACAATTTTATAGAGAGAATGTTATAGGATTATAGAATGCCACAGAAAATTGCATAATGTCTATAGAGTTAAAGAGTTTATATAGTGTACTTCTCTAAACCCTAGGTGGAGAAGGAAAATATTTAAACAATTAAATATATCAAATGCTAATTCTAATTAGGTTTAGGATTCAAGACATTCCAACAAATCTCCACCTTGACTTGAATTCTCTCACAAATAACAAATGTACTAGATGCAACATAAACACATTGCCAGACGTACCCAGACTTCTCCCTCATGCCTAAAAATGTCCTAGAAGAAACCACTAATAATTCAAAACATTTAGCAAGTCCAAGCAATGTTGGAACTTGCCATGTGGAACCGATTTGGGGAACATATCAACAGGATTATCTCATCTCCAAAGCAGTAAGCCACTGAGCAAACTCACTACATGAAACAAGTTCTTTATAGGTGGGCTTGAGAAGCAAATAGTGTAAAAAGAGTAACTCTAGATTCAACATATTCTTAGCATTAAGTTTTCTTAAATCCCTACGTTCAATCCTAGACTCTTTAAGAACCCTATTATAAACTTGCACTTGGGTTTTTGATAGGAAAACGTGCATTTAATTAAATATATCTATTTACATTATAAGCACGACATAAACCTAAATTTTCATTTCTTTTAAACTAATTAAAAACGCAACACCTACAGATCATAGGATCCAATGATCCAAGATTAATTAATTAAATTAATTTTTATTCATTACTGCAGGGCAAACCACTGTAGAACTATAATTGACCTTTTATGCATTGTAGGATAAGTTGTGTCCATGGATATAATCAATATAAGCAAGTCGATCATTCACAAGTTGTTCATAATTACAGCTGGGTCAAATGTCCATTTGCCCTGTAATTATATCTTTTCTTTAAGTACCATTGATTCCTCTAATGAACAATTTGTTTATGGTCCAACCATAAACTAAGCCCCTCTTGGGCCAGTGAGAGGGTGGAGGCTCCTTGGTCAAGACCTGAAATCAGCACGGAAGGAAACTACTCATCTATTTACATATATAGGAAGGAATGAATTCCATCTTGTGAAGTTATGTTGTCACCTACCCATTTGGTCAAGTTCTCAAAATGGTAGGCCTATTGAGCGGTAACTTGGGTCACTCTCACCTGTGCAAACCAAAAGGCCACAGACAGGAGTTCATAAGTCACTTAGGATTAAGATCGAGTCGCACATGATCATCCTATGAAATATTAATCTCATCAATTAACAGACTTATAGAGAGAGATTAAATATTTTATGGTCTGGTCTTATACAAATTTTATTTATAGGAAACCTCCAATCACATGTCTCCAGATGAACGGTTTGGATCAAACCATTTGTAATTATAACAAAATGCATCGTATCCATAGTGTTACCAGGATAAGAAACTCAATCTTATCCATATACTGTAGACCTTTAAGTTATTTCTTGAACATGATCCACCCGTATATCAACTACATACATGTTCAAGACTTCATGCAATAACCTTGAATTTTTCAGTTAGATAAATTTATATTGTATAATTAATAATTAAATTAATCAACTAATAAATTACGAGGCTTTAGGACATAAATGCCAATGAAAAGTTTTTCCATACTTCACCATCATCTAATCTTTGTAGGCCCAAGAAATGGGATCAATATCGAGGCCCAAATATTAAGCCCAATATTATACTAAATGTCTTAAGAATTTTGAATGTGTACTTAATATTTTCTAAAATATCTGCAAATATTTATTTTCATTAAAAAAAAAAACCACAATTGACATTAATTTTTTTATTTTTTAATAAAGGCAATACAAGTATAAAATCTTTTACGTCTAAGTCCATTAGTTTTAAGAAAGCGGTTATTGTACGGATAGCAAAATAAGGTAAAAATATAGTAAATCTATCCAAACAGTTTGCAGATATATAAGAGTATCAACTTTTTAAAATTTGCAAATTACTAAACTGGCCATCATCTAAATTCACGGTGTAAATGGTTCTTAAGTAATAAACTTTTATTAGTGACGGGCATTTAGCATTGATAAAAGTTATATCAACAATAGTGCTTTTAATGATAGAAGTGATATTATTACTGTTACTGATATGCTTCTATCATTGATATAAGTTGATTACTAATACTCCTATTACTAATAGACTTTTGTGAGTGACAGAACTCTATCATCAATAGACTTTTATCCTTTGTGTTAGTTGATCATGTAAGTGATAACATATCATCCCTTGTTGACTTGCGACTTGTCATAGATACCATCTTGCAAATAATTTATTAATGATAGGATTTTATTACTAATAGATTAATCACATTCTAATTGAGGGTTATCAATGATAGACTTTAATAAGATATAAGTGACCTATTAGTGATAAATTGCACGCATCTTGATTGAATTCTATCGGTGATAGTTGATAGACTACACCCATTTTGATAATTGTCATATTTGACATTAGTTGAATAAGATTAGACACAAACATAAAAATTACGCTTGTTTTATAGGCAATCAAAAAACAGAATTTTTGAAACAAAGGATTCAATGAAAACAGAGTTGTATTTCATGTTTTTAGATATGTGTTTGGTAATAGATTAAAAAACTAAATTCCAATTTAAACAATTTTTCAAAATATGTTTGATAATATATTTATAAACTATAAAACTAATTATAGTTATTCACTAAATATTAGGTTGAATATAAACTATTACTAATTATTTTATGAACTTGTTTTGTGTTGTATAATTATTACTTTGTAATATTATACTTATTGTTGTTTTTAACTTTTCTAATATAATTTTGCATGTCAAAATTTGAATACACAGTAGATGTTGTTTTCAGAATTTACACTTTTTGAATCACATAATCGTTAAATAGTTTTTGAAAAAAAAAATCAAACTACCTGAAGATTAGTGTTTTTTTTTTTTTTTTTTCTCAATGGTATGAAGAAGAAAATGTAGCTGACACACAAATAGTGTAGAAAAACATATTAATATGGATAAGGTTGTTTGCATATTGAGAGGAGCCCTCACATGGGAGTGTGCTGTAATTAACCTGTCTTCTTGCCTTCTATGGTTGTAGGCCTTCAATGCTACCTTTATTATTATTTTTTCTCTACATTAAACATTATTTTATAAAAAGTTGAATCTAACAACAAATATATATATATAATCATAGATATTTAAAAAATCTATCATTATTTTTACATTTTCATAAATTTAATATCAACCTTAGCGCTGAATCAAAATTTTAATAATATAGTAAAAATCTTTTTTTGTAAATACAGTACGAGTAACATATTTATTAACTTGTAAGAAGTATAAAATATTTATTTATTTATTTAAATATATTTTTAGCTTTCTTTTCATATACACAGCTCAATAATATTGTTCCCATCATTTTCTCCCATCGACCATAGAAATTTGGATGTGTCTTTGAAAAATGTGAAGATTTTTCTTTTTTTTTTTTTTTTTTTTAATGGAGAGGAGAGAAGATACATATTACTAATACTTAAATCATTGGATATAGAAAATCGTGAAGAAAATGTTTGATTATAATATGTTTTTGCTTAAACTACAAGGGACTGTTTTGGAGATTTTCTATGATCTAGTTAAAAAAAAAAAAAAAAAAAAAATCTAGAATAACCTCTCTCTCTTATATATAATTATTTTAAATAGAAAACCGATTTGTAAATATAGTAAAATATTATTGTCGATGACATTTTACTATATTTATAAATAAATTAACTTTTCATTTGCTATATTTGCAAATAGCCATTTTGAACGGTTGTTATTTCTATATTTATTTTTTAACTTTTTATTAGAATTATATTATAATTGATAGTATTAATTCTCTCAAGGTTGAATGTTCAAATATATATATCTATTTTATATTTAATTTTTAAAACTTATCTTGACTTAAAGAGATTGACTTGATTTCGACGAAGTTTTAAGTTATGCCTATTTGATCTTTAAATTTTAGAGAATGTCTAATAAATCTTCTGGTCTTTTAAGTATTTGTCTACAGATTCCATAACATTAAAAATAGGACAATTAGCAAAAACCGCCCTTAAAGTACTGGTGGTTACAATTATACCTCAAACTTTCATTTATAAAAAATGATTCCTGAAACATATAGAAGTGTTAAAATTGGACACTCAAACTAACATAGTTATAGAAATTGTAACGATTGTATAAGTTTTTTTTTTTTTTTTTTTTTTCATTTGGAGGTCTAATTTCTACAATTATAAGTTTGCAAGACCAATTTTAACACTTATAAAAGTTTGAGTGCCCAATTTCTTACAATGAAAAGTTTGAGTATGTAATTGCAACTATCACCATACTTCAATAATTTTATTTTATTTTATTTTTTTTGCAATTTGACCTTGAAAATATCTTATAGATTCTTATATTTAAATTAATTGATCCATTAGGTATGAAAATGAATTTTATGGCTAATGAAACTTGAAACTTGGAATTTTGTTTCGAGTTGTACTATCTAATAGGTCAAAAACTTATAAAACACAAAATTGAAAATTTAAAGGTTCTTTATATATTATGAACGTTTGAAAACTTATTAAATACAAACTTGAAAGTTTAAGAATTTATTAGATTTTTTTTTTTTTTTTTATAAGTTTAGATTTCAAATAGACACGATTATTCTTAACCTTAATGTTAGAATGAAGGCAATGTTTGAGAGTTTTTGAGTCACATAGAGGCAATACAGAAGCATAGTAATATGACAAAAATGTCTTTATTAGCTATGTTTGTCATGAAGTGAAAACTAAACCAAAAACATATTCCTTCCACCAACACAAAATACTGTTACAACACACAATATATATATAATATATATATTGTGGCTGGACATCAAAAGACAGCGCATGTTACACAATCTCACATGGCCTTCTCCTCTGCTGCTCATCCTAATCATATAATGGCATTTTCAGAAGAAATCTTGATGGCCACTCCATTTCCCAGGTACCCATTTCCTCTAAAACTCCCACTTTCTTTCCTTTTGGTCAAACTTTGCAGTGCCCACCATCCATGGACCCAATCAATGCCTCTCTTCATCAATCTTCTCCTTCAAGCGACGAGCCGCTCATTGATGAAGCTTTGGATCTTTTAGAGCTTTTTTGGTTCTTTGATAATCCGCTTGTTAGGAGGAACCCCAGGATGTTGATCTCCCGTTCTGATCCTTGTCTTTCTAAAGTTGCCCACCAGGTGTTTGTTGAAAGTCCTCCTACTAATCTCTGCTCATCTGCTTTGGATGGGGGTGGTATACGTCGGAATCTGCTTCGGACGCCATCTTTACCATCCCGTATGGATGGAGGCGAAGGAATTCGAGAGAAAGGAAATGGTTCTAGGCCATTGGTGGAGGAGCATGGTGTGCTTGTTGAAACTCCTGTTCATAGTGTTTGCTCATCTGCTTTAGATATGGATGTTTCGATTGGAAATGGTGGTGGTAAATGTAGGAATCTCCTCCGAACACCGTCGTTACCGTCCCCTTTGGACCGAGAGGAAGGAATTCAAGCGAAAGGAAATGATTCTAGGCCATTATCTGAGCATGGTGTGTTTGCAGAACGTCCTGCTGGTAATGCCTGCTTATCTACTTTGGATATGGATGTTTCGCCGGGAAATAGTGGCGGTAAACGTCGGAGTCTGCTCCGAATCCCATCATTACCATCCCGTGTGGAACGAGAACAAGGTATTCGAGACAAAGGGAATGGTTCCAAGCCATTAATAGAGCATGGTTTTCAAAAACCAGCCAAGCCACCTTATGTAGAGAGGAAAGAAGAAGCAACTCGCAGCAAAGAAAGTGGCAGCACTCGGAGGAGCAAATCGGCGAGGAAACCACAGCATGGTAATCTGCTAAGAACACCATCTTTGCCACCATGTATAGGGAGGGAAAAGGAATTTGGAGAAAAGGAAGCTGCTGCTAGAATCAGAAACTCTATTCAACCAAACCTTTCTGAATTCTTTCCCACAAGACAAGAGGTACTGCAAAAATATTGTTCTGTTTCAACTGTCTCGTAACATTCTTCATGTGTGCTTGAATGATATTCGAGCTTGTATATGAACTTGTGGTTAAGAGTAAACATATCAAAATTTTGTCTTAATTGATTTTATGTCAGAATATAGGATCATAACAAGAAGTCCTGAATTCAAACATTTGCAGTGAATCCATTTGTTGAGCTGTATGCTAATGTTTGCGTCTTGATGTGATTGTGAAAAGTTAACATTCATGGTGGCCCGGTGATAAGGCATGGTCTGCTGAGAGCGACCCTTCAAACTCCTAGGTTCAAGTGAAAATGTAACTACTTAAAACCTTCATTATCACCTAAAGTTGGTGCTAGATAATGGAAGTTTCTCGAAAATTATTAAGATAGAACATGAGCATAATGTAAGGAGTGGAACCTTCGGCATTCCACTCCTTATTAGCTTAAACTTGTTGGTTCAAAAGTGAATAGCCATTTAGCAACTTAGTAAAAACTCAATTGGATTATTGTGTGAAGAAACTACAGAACAGAACACATTGTCTTTAAAAGGATAGAACGACTAGAATAAACTTCATCTGTTCTTTGCTTCTTTTAATAACATTTGGTGTGCTCATCATTCACAACAGATTCTTGACAAGAATTTCAGCCTCCCAATGTGTCGAATCCCAACTAGCAGTGACGAAATTTGGCACCAATTTCTCATCCAAATGAGGAAGAGAAGAAGCCAAAGTGAACTTGAATCAGAAGAACTGCAAGGTTTCAAGGACTTGGGATTCACATTTGACAAAAAAGATATAAACCCAACAGTGGTTGACATAATTCCAGGCTTGAGAGAGAAAAAGGAGGAAGAGTTTGAGAGTGAAAGAACTAGAAGGCCTTATCTTTCTGAGGCTTGGATGCTCCAAACTCATCTCCTTCCCCCAATTCCAAAATGGGATTCTAGAAAATCTGCAGAAGACATGAAACAACAAATCAAGTTTTGGGCTAGAGCTGTTGCTTCTAATGTGCACTAAAATTGGTGAGTGCTTATAGACATACCATATTATGGAAAATTTGAAAAAAAAAAAAAGCTATTTTTGTAATATTTTATCTCTAATAAGCTAATTTTGGCAGTGCAGGCTACCCAAGACTCAATGGAATTGGATTGGTGTCCAAATGAATCTCACTTTATTGGAGAAAGTACAGTAAAAAGTGGGGGACAGACATTTGAATGAGCTTTGAGAAGAACAAAATATAGAACTTTTGTCTTTCAGTTTTCACCACCAAACAAAGAGAAAAATGCCCTCATTCTCCATTTGAACCTACAAAAGTTTATTTCAAAATTTGAGCAGGTTGTTGCCTTGGACACTGGGCCTATTGATCCTCTGCCATTCATCAAAAAGGGAAAAGTGAGAATTGAAATGTGACAGCTGGAACTAAGGTCAAATGTATTTGGTACATGTGAATAAGATTAGCAAAATGAGAGTTATTTATTTATTATATAAAATTTTATTTTATTTTTTCATAAATTAATCAATCATATAAAGTTCAACTAATTTTTTTTGGGAGAAGTATATTTTTAAACTCTCTAGTTTTTAGAATTAGTTTTACTTGGTTATTAAATTTCAAAATTCTTATTTTCAGAATGCTTCCAAATAGGTCTTAGATTTTGATTCTTGTTTAGTTATTCTAAGAGAAAGATAATACTTCTAAAAAAAACTGCTTTCCTCTCCTTTATTTATTTTTTTAATTCAACCATTGTTTTATTTATTTATTTTTTTAATTCAACCATGGTATGAACGATTGAATCATCAACCTTTAAAATGATAGTTCAGATTAACTCTCCTTTTTCGTCATGATAAAAAAAAAAAAAAAAAAAAAAAAAAAAAAATTTTTA
>QLSR01000065.1:1252961-1272807 GCA_031780015.1 Citrullus colocynthis | reverse complement strand
AAAAAAAAAAAAAAAAAAAAAAAAAAAAAAACTACTTTTTTAAGAGGTTTTGTTTAGTTTACGAACTAAAAGAATCACAACTCTCATATATGGTTTTTCACCTTCTCATCATCTATTTTCCTTAATCAAATAATGGTGTGTATAAGATAAAGAAGTTTTGATCAATTAGCAGGCTCATATATGGATTAAAGTATTCTTTGTAGACAGATTTTTGAATTATTGAAGGTTTATATCTACTTTAGACAATAAAGTCATATTTTAATGTTGTAATTTTTGTTGAACTCTCAACTATGTATAATCATGTTATATGAACGCTAACCTATGAAACTCACATTTTTATACTCCATACTAATCTTTACAAATCATAAACCATAAATTCCCAAATCAAATCTATGTTATATAAGCTCAACTTTCCTATTGTATATTTTAAACTAGATTGTACAAATTCACACTTTCCAACTCCCAACTTCATACATTCAAATATCTCAAGATTTGTATACCTTAATCATAAATATCTATTCTAAGGATTGAGTTGTGTGTGACTCATGGGATGAGCTTCAAGAAGATTCTTAATGAGTGGCCCATCAAGCTTTCTCGAAACTCAAGCAATTATCAACGGTTTACTCTTTTTACTCTCTTTTATTTTACCTCTCCCTCTCTCTATCATGGTTGAGTTCTGATGCTAAGAAAGTGGTGAACCTAATTAACAACTACTTAATCGATCTTATCGAGGTTCAAGATGCAGTCGAGAAATTAAAAACTACTCTTGAGATAAAAAGACGTCCACTAAAAGTTTTAAACGAAGATTGAGACTTAAAAAGAGTGTGATGATGACCTAGAATATTGAGATTAATACAAAATTAAGGCCGTTCGGGAAAATATTTGCAAAAAACCACGTTGCCTAAAAACTATTTGAAAAAATAAAGCAGTTTTTTTGTCCTTTTCATTTCAGTCTTTTATGTAGGCTGGTTTTTATTTTTTATTTTTTATTATTATTTTTTTTTAAACTCAATTCAGTCTTTTAAAAAGACTGAATTAAATGTGAATTTTTTTTTTTTTTTTTTTGTATAAAATCTTTTTTTCTTGTTTAATTTTTTTCATCTTCTATATTAAGGTATGATAGTTTAAAATTTTAGAGGAAAAAAAAAAAAAAAACTACAAACGGTTGGAGTGAGAGATAGTTACCAAACATGATTAAAAAGTGGATAAGAAAATTAGAGATAAAATATATACTTGGAAAAAAATGTGAAAAAATAGAATTTCAAGGGAAAAAATTGTCAAATCTAAATTAAATATAAGGAAAAAAAATCAATAATCAAACTAATTGGAAAAAACATATCATTGGAATGGATATTTAATACCCACTTAAAATTAACAAGTCTAACACTCCATATATGGAAAGTGGAAACCAGATCTAATTTTAAAAACACAATATTATAGTTTCAAACTAAGATAAAAGACCCATTCTTTCAAATTAAATTTTCTCAAAGATTTATTTTAAACCAAAATATATCCAAAATTTAGAATTTACAATTGTACCAAAATCTAAAATTTTTATATAATCTTTTATGAGTTGGAGTTGCATAGTTATACTATTCTTTTATATCCCAATTTGGGAGTTTTGTTTCTTCTTAATATTGAGAGTTTTAAATTTTATTGTTAATATATGTAAGTTTTAAAATTTATTAAAAAAATATTGTAGTTGTAAAGTAACTACATTCTTCCTAATTAAATTTTTTAGAGATTTCTTTTTGTTTCAATTATTTAGTAAAAGATTCATTTTAATTAAAATATGTCCAAAATTTAGAAATTATAATTGCAATCAATTTTTTTTTTAAAAGAAAATATTATACTAGAAAAGTATTGTATAATTTTTATGAATTGGAGTTTCAAAATTTTTAATTTTTCTACGGTTAAAATTGTTAATTTGTTTACTAATAAATAATAGTCGATGCGACTCAAATTCATAAATAAATAAAATATATATATATATATATATATATATATAATTTTTCTGGTATAATTTTTAATTTTGATACAACTATAATTTTTAAATTTTGGAATATATTTTTGTTTAAAATGAATACACTAAGAAATTTAAACAGCTCTAAGAAAAATTAATTTGAAAGAATGTCGTCTCTTCAATTACAGTTACTTTAATACTTTAATATTTTCTTAATAATTTTTAAATTTATATATTAATAACAAAAAACTTTCAATATTAAGAGAAAGAAAAAAAACTCTCAAATTAAGGTATAAAACAATAGTATAATTATTTTTTATATATTTAATTTAGATTTGACAATTTTTTACCTTAAATTTTTATTTTTTCACATTTTTTCCAAGTATATATTTTATCTCTAATTTTCTTTTCTTTTTTTTTTTTTTACCATGTTTGGTAACATTCTCACTCTAACCATTTTTAGTTAAAAAAAAGAGTCATTTTAAATGGTAAATTTGCTGAAAATATTTACAACTAATAGCAAAATATATAGTCTATTTGCGATAGACTACTATCTATGTTCGAGACACATATAGTAATTTGTCACAGATAGACAGTGAAATTTTACTATATTTGTAAATATTTTGGTTCCTTTTGTTATATTTGAAATAGCCCTTTAAAGAACGACTAGTATCCCCTAATATAGGAAATAGAAAAAAATTAAAAATAAAATTAAAAAAATAAACATTTAATTCAGTCTTTTCAAAGGACTGAATTGAATTTTTTTAAAAAAAATGTAAAAAAATCAGTCTACACAAAAGACTGAAATGAAAAGGTTATTTTTGCAAATAGTTTTTAGGCAACATGTGTTTTGCAAATATTTTTCCCAACCTGCCTTAGTTTTATACTTAATCTTAGAATATTGTGACATGTTTGAATCTCAGTCTTCACTGTAAGTCTCCATTTTTGTCCAAAATTTTCTATCTCAATGATAGTTTTCAAAACTTTTATGCATGGTCAAAAATAATATTACACTTAAAACAAAATTGTATTTTTTAAACAACGAACAAAGTTGAGAGATATTTATTGTAATTTAGGGAAAAAAAAAAAAAAAAACAACTAACGGTATCAATTTATCCATCATCCAAATTTCATTCCATCAATATCTGTGTAAAAGCTAAATTTGAGTAAATTAAACTTCAAAATTTTCATAACCCAATTAATTTTGACCGTTTATTACACATTCGAAAATCATACATGCATTAATTCTCAAACACATGTAGACTTATTGAAATGTCGGTTTCACAAAATGGACGATTGAAGTATATGTATGGACGATTCTCAAAGGAAATTGTAATTAAGAGTCTAAATTAATTCACTTATGAATGTTTAAAGGTTTAATCATATAATTATAAGTTGGTTAAAAATCACTTTTAGTCCCCTAAGCTTTCATAAAACTAACGATTTAGTTCCTAAACTTTGTTTTGTAACAATATAATCCCTAGATTTTATTATGTAACAATTTAGTCATTATACTTTAAAGTTTGTAACAATTTAGTCCTTACTGTAGAAATTAGTGTTAAAATTTAATAAGATTTCTTGCATAAATAAACCGATGAACTAATTAGAGACTCAATATTTTAACAAACTACATAGTCTGCATCATAAAATAATACAAATTGATATCTAACTTTTATTATTTTTTTATGTTAAGGACTAAATTGTTAACAAATTTGAAAGTACAAGGACTAAATTGTTACATGAGAAAGTTAATGGACTAAATTGTTACAAAATTGAAATTACAATGACTAAATTGTTACAAACTAAAGTTTAGGGACTAAATTGTTACTTTGATAAAAAGCATAGAGACCAAAAGTGTTTTTTAACCTTATAAGTTCCACCCGACGTTTTTTTTTTTTTTTTTTTTTTTTTCAAACGAAATGTAATAAATGGTATAAATTGATACCTTTAAAAATTAGTGCTATTTTTAAATATAAAAAAATAAATAAATAAAATATTTATAAATATAGCAAAATTTTAATATTTATGATAAAATCGATAGATTACTATTTGAGTTTATATGTATAAATCATAGTCTATTTGCAATTTTGTCACTTAAAATAATGATATAAATCGATAGTTTTTGGAAAAAGGGGAAAAAATCTTATAGAGGTGAGAGAGAGAGAGAGAGAGATTGAAAAATCAAAATGCATGGTAGTGGACATTTTGGCAAAGTGAGGAAAGCTTCTTCTCCCCTATCCCATCTCCCAAACTTGCAGACATAGCAAAGCAATAATCAATCCACCAAAAACCCATTAGCCATATCCATCCATTAAACCTCCTCAAATGTTGCAAACCCAGAACCTTCTCTTCTCCAATTTCCCTTTCACTCTCTCTCTAACCCACAATCACAAACTCTTTCTTTCTCCTCCAACCCACTCTTCTCCTTTCTCCTCTCTTCACAGACCCATCTCCTTCCACTCTGTTTCTCCACTCAAAACTCACCATTGCTTTTGTTTACCCCAATTCTCTGAGCTCGCAGATGCCACTTTTCTTGATGATAATGGCCCAGTTGAACTCCCATCCACCATTTTTGCTACCACTGATGACCCTTCTTCTCTCCAAGTTGCTACCAGTGTTCTTCTTACAGGGGCCATCTCTGTCTTCCTCTTTCGCTCCCTCCGCCGCCGTGCTAAGCGGGTCAAAGAGCTGGTACTCTTTACTACATTTCTTTTTACTCTTTGGCTTACACGATTTTGTGCTTTTTGAGTAGAAATGAATTGGGGTTTGCTGGATTTTCTTTTTTTGCCTGCTATGTGTTCGAAGAAATTCTTCATAGAAGCTGCCTGCAGTTGCTAAGTCATTCACTGAATGGTTAAATTCAGTATGGAAATTGTAGTGATTTGCTTGGTCTTGTATATTCTCATTCTAGTGGGAACTAGAGTAGTTTTTAATGAATTCTAAAGAATGAACAAGCAAAATTCATCTGATTTGGTGACCAGCCATGGCTAGCTGGATCTAAGAGTTGTTTGTATATTCTGCATTACCTCCTGACCTCTTTTGGGCCATCAAGGATGCCATGTTACTTACAAAGAAGCTGAAAATATTGGGTTGGGGACAAGTTTTTTCTTTTTTAGATTATTATTATTATTATTATTATTATTATTATTATTATTATTATTTTGGTAAAGATGATCCAAATTCCATGTCCGAAATGCCACTTAACCTAGATTTTGAAAACAATATAGAATAATCCTTGGTTGATGTCTCAAATTACTTGCTAATGCTTTCTTCAAAACGGCAAGTTCAAGTGAGAGAGTGAAGAGGAGCACAAGCATGAGGGAGGAAGAGCTCTAGTGTGTGAGAGTACTATTCTACTGGATTAGTTGAACACAAGCACAAGTGCAAGGGAGTGACATAAGCAAAAGGTTATACATTCTTATTTTTAAAATTTCGGTAGAACATCATTTTGGCCGTAAAATTTGAGTCATCTGTACTAAAATCTTGGAAACAATTGATTGTGTTTATTTTCTTGAGTGCCCATGCCTCATTGCAAGTCACTGGAAATAGTTGGGTCGAAAATTAGAAGCCTTTGTTATATGGTGATTCGAGAAGGCCCAGTTTCGTTGGTATAAATTGTTAAGTACATACTTGAACCTAAGAGTTGGTGTCTAGTGGTCATTTAATGTGGAATCAGATTAAGTTATAAATTTGAATCTCAAAGCTGTCATTTTCTTCCCGATTGATATTAAATAGTTTATGTTGGATTTTGTGAGTTAAATTAACATTTGAGCTCATGCATAAAGAGAGTTTGATGAATATTAACCAAATATTAAATGTATTCTAACTAATCAACTTAATTTGTAGGTCTTGTGCTAGTTTTAACCTTAATAATATATGGTTATATGTGCAACAGGATGTTCAACCTTAACTTTTGGGGAATTTGAATACTAGAAAATTGGCTTAAACTTTTGTAGTGGCCAGTCTGATTTATTTATTTATTTATCATTATCATTATTTTTATTATTATTATTTTGTATTACTGGAAGATCTTTGATGTTATGTTTATATTCTGGAATCATAAAATATTGGCTGTAAGGTTGGGAGGAGAGGGTGGACTGGAGAATGTTTGAAGGGAACTGTCTTAGATGTTGGGGAATGGGCCAATCTAGCAGAATACTATGCATCCTCGTCTTCTAAGCGTTCACTTTTGATTTTTTTTTTTTTTTTGGTTTCTGTCCTTTCATTGCTTTGACTGCAATTTCTCTTATCCAGCCTATTTATGGATCTGAAGCACTTCTGAACTTAAAGATTTATTGAGTTGATTTCTTTTGTTACTAAATTACTATAAACCATTGGAAATTTTTTGACTTTATGTGGCGATTTTAGAAATTTAGGTCTGCTGGAGTAAAAAAGTCTCTGAAGGAGGAAGCAATGGATAGTTTGAAAGCAATTAGTACAGGTCCCATTGGATCAAAGTCAACACCTTCACCCGTACAAGCATTCTTGGGGGCCATAGCAGCTGGTGTTATTGCACTAATCTTATATAAATTCACCACTACCATTGAAGCTGCCCTGAACCGACAGACGGTGTCTGATAACTTCTCGGTAAGGTCTCGTGTTTACTTCATGTTTATATATGTTTCAACTATTTCTTTTGAGCAACTATGGGAGGATTATCTTTTGTCATAGTTGGACATGTATTCTGTGTTTCTTACTCAGAGAACTAATTGGTTAATATCTAGTACGTTGCATTAACAAATGGATGCGTGTCTGACAATGAAATTAATAAACATGATTTGAAACATTTGTGGGTGAATGTTCTCCTTGTGTTTGCCTCATATAACCTCAGAATGTCGTTTAACAATTGGTTTCCATCTCTTTTAGGTTCGACAACTCACGATAACGATAAGGTAGCTTCCTCAACTTACTCTTAACTTCGCTTGCAGTTAGATAAAAGATTAGTGATCAATTTCTTATACCTTATATGCAGAACTATCGTGAATGGACTATGCTACCTTGCAACATTTGTTTTTGGAATTAATGCGATTGGTTTATTCCTTTACTCTGGTCAGTTGGCCATGAATTCCGTCATGGAAGAAGGTTCCAAAGATAAAGAACCTAAAGCTAAAGGTGATAAGCAATTTAGCCCACCAAATTCAACAGCTGAAACGACCCTCGATAGCACTGAATCAAGCAACAGCAAGGATGATCAAAGTTCAAGTAATTTGCAGTAATGGAAGAGAACCCCCTCTGATCAATCTTTGGCTGTGTTGGCAGTCTTTTGTAAAGGTGATTTGCTTGGATTTCATCATGCATGTTTTACCATCCTCTTCTTCATTTCCAGTAGCTCTCTGTCATCTGTGATCATTATATCGTAAACAATACTCGGAAAAAAAAATAGTCTACATTTAGGCAGTATCTGCAGAATATATTTCACCCTGCTAACACAAAACCTTGGATTAACAATATACAGAATGTTGCCTACTAAGTTCATCAGCCAGTTTAAGTCCATTGACCCAAATTTCTTTGTTATTGGGTTATCAAATGCACCATATTTCTCTACTAGCACCAATTCATTGTTCTTTTTTCAGCTTACTTAAATCATGGACCAAAGAATTGGTGCCATAGGTTGAGTAGATGCAAAGCCTAATGGTTCTAGTAAGCCTGGGCTGGGTTGTGCAATCTTTGTTTATACTGTGTATAACTTGAATTTAGATTTAATTTAGGGACTTATAATTTGTAACGTTAACCTATAATATAAAAGGTGAGTTTTACAAGTTTAGGTTTGTGCAGCTTTTAAGATTAATCTAAATAGGCTCTAAATATTTGTAGAGCTCCTTGTTGTATGAACTTAACTCATAAGCCAAAACACATGGCACTAAATCACTTTGAAACTATATAATATATAATCATTTGTTGCAGGATGGCAGGACCCAGGTGGCATACTTTATGAAAATGATGAATGGACCAATGTCACCACATATTTAGATAATTCATGAAGAAGTGATATAAGGATATTCCATTCCCTATGCTGCTTAAAGAGAGCCTAATTAAAGCTGAGATATGGAAATGAAGGTTAAAAGAACAATAGAACTAATTGGAAGTTGTTGCTGCTCTTATGGTGTTGAGAATCATATCTATAGATCTACCATTGTCCTCTCTTTATAAAGAGTAATGATACCTTCAAGAAAGTTTGTACACTTTTCTTCTCTGAGTACAAATCTTGACTTTTGGGAGATTCATTCAAATCCAAAGAAAGAAAATTTCCCTCCAATTATTCTCGTTTTGGTTTCAGTTACTTGATCCTACAAAATATAGGTATGATTGTACAACATGTAGCATTAGGTAACTTTTTTTAGTTAAATAATTGCAGGCGGGAGATCAAACTATCGACCTTTGACGTAGAGTTAAGAGGTAAATGACTATGATGGTTTAAACTTCTGATTTTATAAATGTACGAGTTTACTACTCATCCTTTTCACAACCATTAGACATAGAGGTAGAACCATTCAAGTAAGTTTTGCCAAACCAAGCATTAAACCCCTTTTTTTTTTTTTTTTTTTTTTTTGGTAAATCAAACTGACTTAACAAACCACCTAACCAAAGCCAACTCAACTTAGTACCAAATAAATTCGTTGATACCAATCAAGTCTCGACACTCTGTTCTATCGATTTTTCAGTTTCGTCTTGGAGTCGTAACAGTACTGTTCAAGCTAAGGCCAGGCATCTCTCATTGTTGTGGGTTGAGGAGCTTTCCTTGAGATTCATGTGGTTCTTTTATAGTCTTTTTCAGTAGGAATCATGAGGAAAAAGTAAGAAAAAAGGTAAAAGAGCATCCAGCTCTGCAATCAAATTCCAAGGCAGTGAGATATATTTGTTTTCTGCAAGGTGCAGTAAGAGCATAGTTTTACACATTTGAATTTGAATGCGCCAAAATCATCACACTCAATAATATGTTTTGGAAGTAATTTTAGCGTCGACAAAAGTGATTTTAACTATTTCGAATTTATTTCATATTAATAATAAGTGCTTAAATTTCATTTTTTCTTAGAGAATGGCGATTTTAACGGAAGTAGTCATATTGATATATATATTATTTTTTTAATGGGAAAAAGTTCATTGCATTTTTTAGAACACTTTTTGAAGTGTCGTTATATTGTTGGAATTTTGGGAATTTTATTTAGTTTTTCCAATATATATAGATTAATTAATAAATAAATGTTGTAATTAGAGGGTGTGGGCATGTGGGTTTGGGGGTTTTCTTTTTATAATTAATTTAAGTTTAGTGGAAAGTATCGTTTAAAATGGAATTATTTTCCCAATACAAATCAAATGAAACCAACAAAGGCAGCCAAAATTAAATTGAATCCATCAAAATCATCTATCAAAATTGAACCAACACTTTTCATTCTATTCTTTTAATTCTTTTCAGAAAAAAAACCTAAAGGAGAGGATTTCGTACCATTTAAGTTTATCAAATTAAATGTATTTGTAGCAAACGTCTTTAAGATTATGAAAGAATTTTTATTTATTTATAATAATAAAAAAAAAAAGTTAAAGAATGTTAAATTACAAGTTTAGACTTTTAAATTTGTGTACTATCAATACTTGAACTTTTAATTTTATGTCTAATTGAAACTTTATCTAATAGTTACTTAAACTTTTGAGAGTTGTTTACAAATATAGCAAAATGTCATTGTCCATCTGTGATAGACAGTGTCAATTTGTTATATTTCAAAATATTTCCAGTAGTTTTTTCATTTAAAATAATTACCCAACTTTCAATTTTGTGTCCAATACATCCTAAATTTTCAATTTGTGTCTATTAGCTAGGTGACATGTTCAATAACTCACTAATCTACTAAACACAAAATTTAAAATTTAGAGTTTCATTTGACATAAAATTTAGTTCTATATTTAATAGATAGATTAATTTTTAATATCTAAGATACACAAAATTGAAAGTTGAACGGATAATTGATCACTTTTGAAATTAAGAGGTGAAGTTTAAAAATAAAATTTGTGATTTAAGTATTTATATATATGAAAAGGCAAATGTTTAAAAAGGAAAGTAAATTATAAAACTCAAAAAGAAAGAAAAAGAAAGTACAATTAATTGCTATAAAAAAATGTACAAGTTTTGTTTTGATGTTGAAAACACTATATATTTTTTTTTTGTGATAAGATGGAGAAACCAACAATGACAAAAGCAAAGCAACAAGTAAAAAAGGTTTGTTTCAAAACTTTGGGAATCTTTTCCAATGCTTTCACATTTCACACTGCAAAAGCTTTTAATTCATCAAACCTTCAAAATGCTAACCTCTAACTCCAAATCATTCATCCCCTTTTCTTTCTTTTTTTGTTTTTACTTTTACATTTTGTTTCATTTATGTCTATATACCAAATATATAAAAAGAAAATTAAACCTCACATATATAACTAATAATAACCTTTTTTTTTTTTCCTTACAAGTATTGGGACTAATTTTGAATATTTAAAATAATTTTAAAATATAGTATTGGACAATCATTTCTCATATATAGTCCTTTGTTTTTTAGTAAATTTAAGAGAGGATTTTCATATGTATTCTATTTTTTAAGAACATGCCCCTCCTCTAATAATGTCATATTATTATTATTATTATTTAAAAGAATGTCACATTAATTTGATACAACTTCTTACACAAACATAAACAAACACAAATAATTGGGTTGACAAGACTTGACATGGGCAATCACCATTTAGTTAGATTTTGAATTATTTAGTCATTCAAAATTAAGTTTAACATTATTTTTATATGTTAATTTTTGTGTTTTATTTATCTACATACATTTTAGGAGTGTTTCAAAATCCAAACTAATATAAAAATAAAATAAATAAATAAATAAATAAAAATTGGCTAAGAATTTAACCAATATAAGAAACTTTTAAAAACTAAATGGCTTGAAGACAATCCCTGGGTGGAATCTATTTTACGTCTTGAGTGTTGGTTTTCTTAGTCTTGTTTGTTTCTCTTATTAAAAGAAAAAACTATGAAAATCAATTAAATCGTGGAAGAGTATGTTTGAGTATAATTTTAAAATAGTTAAAAATCATTTTTGTCTTATTTAAAATCACGCAAATATCAATCTTGCGTTTGATTTTACACTTTAACCCAATTACATAAATTTAATTTAATTTAAAGTATTAAGCATGTTTAGAATTAATGGTAGGTTTTAACTACTCTAAAATCCCTCTCCTCTAATAGAAAAAAGAGTTTATGTATTAATATATATATATATATATTTGTGACATTGAATATAGCAAAATGATCAAACATTAAGGACTGTACTTGTGCATTGTTATTTAGAATATTCTGTATATTGTATAAATATTAATTAAATTACAATAAAAACCATTCAATTCAATTAATTGTTTTATTTATTCAAAATGTTCCTTTGCATCCCAAAAAGATTAGAATCTCTTTCCAATTAAGATTTGTTTTCTTAGTTGTGTTGTACCCCATTTCATCCAAAATCTTTTAAAATTTTAATGCATTCAAAATTCTCAATTAATCCCTTCCTAAAAATGTATTAACTAAAAGTTAATACATGATGATTAGATTATTGTTATGAATACACATGAAACTAACTTTTCCATTATTTATTAAAATCTGACTAAATTATGGGAAATTTTGGTTTTTTCTTAATGGCAAATAATAAGTTGGTAAACACATCAACGGTAAATTAACAAATTTTAGCATAATTTAAAAATAGATTTAAGAACTACATAAAACATCAAGAACAATTTAACAATTTAGTATACTCATTTTTTAACAAAATTGAGGTGAAATTCATGATCAAATAAATCTTTAAAACCAATTTTCCAATTTTCCAATATAATTTGGGGGAGGAAAACAAGTGATGGAGAGGGTGGGGGAAGATGGAAAAGGCAGAATTATGCAAAGCCTACAATTGCAAAATACTTCTTTTTCTGGAAAAATACAAATTGCTACCACACTATTTTTACACATTCCTATTTCTTTCTATCTTTTTTTTACCTTGAAGTTGAGAGGGGTGAAATGGTCAAAATCCAACTTCAGCCGCGCTGACGCCGAAGGTAGCCGGACGGTGTGGCTCGAGTTTGCGATCCTTCCAAAAGCAAGCGTCTGGCGCCAGCTTAGCCGACGATCTCATCGGCTCCGACTTGCATCTAGTAAGAACAAACGGCTCGTAACCCTTGGCCCTTACTAGCTTCTGTTCTATCATCGCCGCCGCAGCCGCCGCCGCTGGAAACGAACACGACCATCTCGCCGGCTGTACTACTGCCGCCTGCGTGGTGTCCACCGGCTTTAGTTCCCGTTTCTTCGGCGGCGGAGGCGGCGGTGGGTCTCTGCCGGCCGGCTTCTTCTCCCTGGTTGGAACGCACCTTATGAAGTCTGTGCTGCAAACCCATGTCTCCTTTGATACCTCCATTGATAGCTTTGGTTCGTACATCATTAACAGCAAGCAATCTGGGAGAACGGATGTTTCTGTCGGTGTTCTTCTCTCCGGCTCTGGCGGCGGAGTTTCTCGCTCCTTTGACTGGTCCTCCTCTGGACCCATCAATTCCTCGTCGTTTTGCTTGTCGGGTCCGATTCCTTCATCCGTCGCTTTCTCTTCTTCTTCTTCTTCTTCTTCTTCTTCTTCTTCTTCTTCTTCCCAATTCCAATAAACTTCACTTTCGGTTTCGTCTAAAACTGGTTCTGTCTCTACTGATAATGATGCTAAACTGAGGTTTTCGCCATTTTCGCCTTCTTCTTCTCTCAGGTTTTCGTCTTCTTCTGTTTTCTGGTCTTGTTCGCTTCCATGGGGTAGCTTGGATTCGTCTTCTTCGACCGATTCCGGCTTCTCTGCATCTTGAGCCATTTCGGGTTCACAGTGGGTTTGAATCGGAATTTGAATTGGGATCGCCATTGTTTCTTGCTGATTATCTTGAACGATTTTATCTTCTTCTTCCACGGGTTGTTCTTGATTATGCTGATTTACCACAGTAATGTCCGGTTTCTGCTCATCGATTTCGTTTTCTGTGGCCATTTCGGTGGTTTCTTCTCCATTATCTTCTTCTTCTCGTTCTTCTTCCTCTAAAACCACATTAGCTTCTTCCTTTTCTTTCTTTGCATCAGAAACAGATTCTTCATTCATTTCTTTCTCGTTTGTAAGCTTCACAATTAGCTCCACTTTCCTTTCTTCTTCTTCTTCTTCTTCTTCTTCTTCTTCTTCTTCCTCTTCCTTACTTACAGTCACAGTGGAAGATACAGGCAGTGACACAGATTCATCTTTTTTCACTTCATTTTGTCTATTTTTCGCTTCATTGTCTTCATCTTCTTCTTCCTCGTCTTCTTCATCCACTTTTGGCGCAGGAGATTCACAGAATCGTTTCGCGAGTTCCGCCATTTTCACCGGATCAGATCTGCACCTCATTAGCAATAAAGCATTCTTTGGCGGAATGCAAATGCTGATCCTGGATTGCTCTTCCTCCACAACTTCATTCTCGTCTTTGAAATCTAAGCCCTCAAAAACATGCCGTCTCTGGCTTCCCTTTTCCTTCGCCGTTCGAGTTTCTTCGTCTCCAACCACCAGCTCGATCTCCCTCCCCTTTCCGTCTCCATCCTGAACCGCCACCAACCACCGCGCAAACACCGTCCCGCAAGAACTCTCGGTCCCCGACGACCTCTCCGCCGGCTTGGATTCCTTATTATTCTCCCTATCGCTGGAACACGACGAATGGCACGGCAAGAAGCAGTTGAGTTCAGCACCAAAAGCCCTAAGCGCCTCGCAAATCGTAAACGGCAAATGGACCCACCGTTGGTTCCGATGCGACAAGCATTCCTGCTGGAAACCGTTTCCACCATTGTTGTTACTGTTCTGACGAAGAAGATGATGATTATGATGCGACGAGAATTGCTGGTCATTACCATTCATCTGCGACGATTGAACAACACTCTCCGATCTCCGAAAGCTTGCCTCCGAATTACCCCTTCGCTTCTGCGATCTAGCCCTCAGTTTCTTCCCCTGCTTCTTCGTCTTAACCCTAACCTGACCAATGCAAGTGACCTTGGGCGACGAGGGTTCCGGATTGTCAAAGGCACAGCCTCGCTTCTTCCCGCCAGTGGGAAACATGGGGGAAGCTTGACCGCCCTTGAGACTACCGCTGGATTTGAGACGGCGACTGAGGGAAGTAGAGAGGGAGATTTGGGAGGGCTCACGAGCACGGCCGGGACTGAGAATGGACTTGGAGGAGATCTTCATGGAGGAAGAAGAAGAGAAGCGAGAAGTGAAGCAAATGAAGAGCTCGCTAGAGGGTGCGGCGGTGGAACTGGTACTGTTGCTGCTTGTGGTACGAAAATGGCGGTCAGAATCCATGAAAACAGAGATTCTCAGCGGTGAACAGCGGGCATTGGGGAAAGTGGGGTTTTGATTTTGTGCTGAAACAGTGTGATTGAAGGCAATAGAGGAAGAAGACGAAGAAGAAGAAGATAGGTTTTGTGAGAGAGAAAGTAGAGAGGGAATGGGGGGTTAATGGGATCAACTCTGTTGTGTTTCTGTATCAAAATAGTGGACTGTGACTATATTTTTGCTGGCATATTCTCCTATGGTTGAAATTACCACAATATCTTCAAGGGGTAATTTGGTAAATTTCTCTAATAGATCAATCCATTACCATGTTCACATCAAGTATTGACATACTTTGATTAAAACACTCATTTTTCAGAGTTTAAAATGAGTTTTGCTCTATTTTCTAAAGTTCTTAACATTTTTGGAACTTTACTTGCATCATTTTCAATCCATTTTACAAAAGTATCCCACTTTCTTCTATCTTCTTTCATCTTTCTTTTCTTTTTTTTTTTTTTTTTTTTTTTTTTTTTTTCTTCCTTTTTCCTTTTTTTTTTTTTTTTTTTTCTTTTTTTTTTTTTTTTTTTTTTTTTTTTTTTCTTCCTTTTTCCTTTTTTTTTTTTTTTTTTTTCTTTTTTTTTTTTTTTTTTTTTTTTTTTTTTTCTTCCTTTTTCCTTTTTTTTTTTTTTTTTTTTCTTTTTTTTTTTTTTTTTTTTTTTTTTTTTTTCTTCCTTTTTCCTTTTTTTTTTTTTTTTTTTTCTTTTTTTTTTTTTTTTTTTTTTTTTTTTTTTCTTCCTTTTTCCTTTTTTTTTTTTTTTTTTTTCTTTTTTTTTTTTTTTTTTTTTTTTTTTTTTTCTCATTTTTCTTCTTCTCCGACTAGTTCCAATTATTTTTTTTCTCCTTCTTCTTCTCTTGACTAGCTTCCGCAAGTCTATGCGAGTGACTTTGGACTTTTTTTCTTATCCTGTAATGCAAAACGAGACTAAGCACCGAAGAGCATGAGAGCTACACAGCAAGAGTGCAGGAGTACGAGAAAATCGACAGAAAGAGGAAGTTGAGGGAGTGAGGAGAATGACGAGCGAAAAACAAAGAGCAAAGAACAAAGAGTGAGAGCAAAGGTCAATATGCATAAGTGAGGTTTCATTTTGGTAATTTCATTTGTATGTGATGTCAACAAAAGGTCAAAAAACCTCAAATTCAAAATGTGGGGCAATTCTCATTCTCTCCCCCATTTTTGGGTCGTCCATACACTCCCCCACCCCCCAAAAATGTTGGATTAAGCTATAGGTTTAGTTCCTAAAATTATATTTGTGCTTTTCTTTTTCTCCACTTTTGATTTCGTATTGGATGGGTTTTTAGGATATTAAAGAATTATATATATACACACATATATACACACAAATTTTGTATGATGAGGCGATAGGAAAAGTTTTATGTGAGTTCATCTTGGCTATTAAAAAGTAATTGATATATGAATTTGAATTTTATATCTAATGAAACTTTAAAAACTTACCTTACAGTTTTATTTCCATATAGATTCTTGAATTTCAAAAAATTTGAAAGCTTAAAGATCAGATTTGTAATTTTGAAAATTAAGGATTCAAGTAGACACAAACCTTTGCGTTTAAGAATTAAATTTTAAATTAGTCTAATTTTTATTCCAAACAAGAGAAAAAATGTGATTATATTTTAAAAATTTATAGGAAAAGGACAATAATTTTGAGTAAACGTGCTAAGTTTGGATATTTAAATAATACCCAAACTAAAATTAATTAGGTTCCTAAATATAGAATCAAAATATTAGTATAATTTTAAATATAATTTAATTTCAATTATTCAAGAAGTTTTCATTACCATTATTACTGTTATTATTATTGTTGAGGCAAACTTATGTTATCATTTAACCTAATATATTAAAGATTAAATATAAGTTTAATCTTTAAACTTCAAAATTAATATTTGATAAAATATGAACTCTATAAAACGTTAAATAAATCCTTATACAATTTCGATTATGTGTTGAAATTTTTTTTAATAAAACTTAGTATAAGTGACTAACGTTATGTAAATTAAAGATCAACTCAAGTTTGACTTAAGCTTAATTCAAAGTTCATTTAATCAAATTAGCCAACTTCATCTATCCATGAAATTGCATGATCCAAAGTAGCTTAACACAAAATCTATCCCAATTCTATTGATCAAATTAGTAATGTTTATTTTATTTGAGTATGTTTTTATGTCTAACTTCAACCATCAGGTAGAAAAATTTTAACTTTATGAAAGTCATAAATGTCAACTACAATTAAACTATACTCACTTTAACAATTTCATTCAAATACATTTTAATATCTTTCGCTATTTGTATCTTGAATTATCATTAGACTTACTTTGTAAGGACTATGGCCTATATTATATTTAACCACACCCATCATTTGGTTCTATTGAAAGTAAAATACAAAACTTCAAAATGAACAAGCCATGATATAAAACTTTACCACAATAGTACCCTTTTTTATCTTGTCCTACTGAAAAGTTGATGTGTGTTAATAAGAAAAAAAAAAAATCAATAATGGCTTTTAATAAGTTGAGCTATGAATGATCAAAGTGGAGGAGAAATTTTCATGTTAGTTGAGCTATGCTTAAATTGACAATAGTAAGATGAATTCCATCATAACTCAATGAATAATGTATAAATTACTATTTTAAAATTTGATGATTCAATCTCAACTCCTACCATTGGTGAATTAAGAAAATATAGGGATAATTTCTGATAATCATACCCTATTGATGGGACTGATTTTTTATTCTTTTAAAAAAATGTTAAAAACATCTTTGGTCCCTACACTTTTTTAAAAGTAACAATTTAATCCATTAACTTTAGTTGGTAACATTTAGTCCATATATTTTCAAATTTTTAACAATTTAATCATTGAACTTTACAATTTGTAACAATACATGAAATTTTTTATACATGTATAAACTGATTGGAAATCAAATTCATCTATAAATTATAAAGACTAAGTTGACACTTAATTTTGATGAGGTTTTTATGGTAGAAATTAACTTGTTTAAAATCCTAAAGTACAAGAACTAAATTGTTACTTAGTTCAGAGACCAAACTATTATAAATTTTAAAATACATAAACTAAGAGCTTGTTTGGAATACATTTTCAAGTATTTAATTTAAAAGAAAAGTCATCGTGAAAAAAATTGTAGTGTTTGGCAACCATTAAAAACAAATTTTGAAGTGTATTTTAAATAATTTTTATCAAAAAAATTTAAATAAAAACAAATTTTTAAAAATATATATATTTTTTCTCAAATCAATCCAAACTGAACCCTTAAATCATTATAAACTAAAGTTTAGGATAATTGTTACTTAAAAAAAAGAAATTAACCTTTTTATTTATTTATTTTATTGTTTGCCCGCGCAAATGATCACTATTGCAACCAATTAATAGATATTAATATAAAATAATTTACTGAATTATCACTTTAGTCATTCATATTTATCCCCTCCCTCCCCTTTTGATAAAGGCTTTAGAAGAATTTCTTAAAAAAAAAAAAAAAAAGAAAAAAAAGAAAGGGCTTTAAAAGAAACTTCTTTGGGAAAAAGGTTTGTTCAAGAGATTAGAGAGAAGGAATAAGTTTGAATGTGAGAATAAAAAGAATAGAGGTATGTGTTCATAAATTGACTTTTCTTGTGGGTATTTTAGCAAACAACGATCCATTTGTTAACAATTTTATTTTCTATTTTCAAATTGCATACTTCTTTTGCTAATAATTTTATTTACTTCAAATATATTTTTAAAAAAATTACTTGAAGCCAAATATAAAATTCAAACCTGATTTACAAGCATCTGCTTTTAGTAATTTTTTTCAAAGCTTTAGATGCATTTCTAAAATAATAGTAATAAATAAAAAGTGAAATGTTAAATAAAATAATTGTTGGTACACAAAATTCTTTTCTTTTCTTTTCTTTTCTTTTTAATATGGAGTAAAAATTAAAATAGTAGACAAATTTTCATGGGGTACTTTTGTAGTTGTGACTCCAATTTATCCTTACAAAAAGCTAAATAAGGGATGAATCATTGATTATCATTTGTCAATTGATTTTTTTTTTTTTTTTATTATTCTTTTTTCTTTTTTTTTAAGGAAAAACATGTATTTACTTTTACGTTGGTAGTATTCAAGCCAACTCATACATATTTCGACTGTTCTCACCTACTAACTATTTATTGAGATTATGTATCTTTTTTACTACTGAGTCAATCTATAATGGTTATTTACTACCTAATTTGATAAAAACATGTTTGAGTGATTTTGAAATTAATAAAAATTATAAAATTGATTTAATATCTAATTTATATTTTAAACATTATTTTTATGCCGTTTATGATTTTGATTTATGAAAAGTTATGTTTTAGTATGTTCTTTATATGGATTTTCATTTAAAAAAAAAAAAAAAAAACTTTTTACTCTGTTAAATTTTCACTAAATTCATCTATTAGTTAACTAAAAGTATAGACCTCACTGAAATCTCACTTATTTTAATAAAAAGAGAAAAAAAAACAAAACAAAAGCGGAATTAATTAGGTCTAATTAATTAGTTAGGATTTCTTTTTCCTCTCTCCTTTTTTTTTATTAGTTAATGTTAGAATATATATACAAAACATATATATATTTAGTAAAGTATATTTATTCTAATAGTTAAATCAAACAACACCTTGCATTTATATCTAATTGTTTTTAGGAAGCATACACATCTTAAATATGACTATCTCATAGAATAAACTTCCCTAATTGAATCATACTAGTTGATACTTCAAGGGTGTAGTTCGATTGTTTGATTTGTCTATAACAATACGTATAACTTCGAAATAATTTTTTGATTTTTTGAAGAGATAATAAAAACTGAGATTTTTCTAAGAATCACATTAAATTTAAAAAAAAAAAAAAATTGACCAGCTTTTTCAAAACAAAGCATTCTAACTTTTTACTAACGTCACCAAGCTTTCCTCAAATTTTGTTATTTTCTCATTCTTATTCTATTGTCTTGCTTTCTCGTTCTTGTTCTAGCTAATTTTCTCACTTTTGCCTTCTACGTTCTATACTTGGTTCGTTTGATATTGAGAAAAATTCTATTTGTTGCCACCAACCGTAACGTGTTGCCAGAGAAAGAATGGAAGAAAAGAGAGGGAGAGAAATTGCAGAGAAAAAGAAAAAGTAGAATGAGAGTTGAGAGAGAAAGAAAGAAAGAAAGTTTTTTTTTTTTTTTTAATTTATTATTATATATATAAATTTTAGAGTTAATCTATGAAATAATGCATGAAAAGAAGGTATGGATTTATATATTTGAAAAAGAAGGTATGAATTTTGTTGAAGAGGTAAAAAGTGATAGAATAGATTATACCCTCATTGAATAATTGGTAAAAGCAAACCTCCAACTTTCACTACACCTTTTTTTATTTTCTTTTTCTTTTTCCTTTTCCATTTGGTGAATTTGCGAGGGTTTTCCATTTTTTTTTTTTTTTTTTTTTTTTTGAAA
>QLSR01000065.1:1228767-1252701 GCA_031780015.1 Citrullus colocynthis | reverse complement strand
AAGTCATGAAGAGTCTTTTTAGCCTCTTCTGATTGGCAGCAAAGGGATATTGGAATCCACACTTGAGCTCAGATGTACATAAAAATCAAATTCTTAATTTAAGAGTTCTTTCTACCAAACTTTTTTGTTCTTTTTTTTGGATAACCTGATTTTCGAAAGTTTAAAGACTATATATTTACATGCATACATATACATATACATATACATCAGCTTCATCAACAGGCTTAAAGTCTAAAGGTTGGCCCAAACCCAACCCGGTCCCTAAGTTTTGGTTTTGAATTTAGTTTCTATTTGGTCATCATGTTTCAAAATCTAACACTTTTGTCCCTAAAATTTCGATAATGCTCAATTTTAATCTTTGAGATAACCAAACATAACTGTTAGTGACTTAAGATAAAGTTTATTAGGATGATCCTAGACTAATTTTAAACCTAAGTAGATTGATGATGTGGCTATTTAATTTAGATAGGACAAACAAGATCTTGTCTATAAAAAAAAAAATTAAAAGAAAATAAAAATAAAGTACACTCCAAGACACATTTCCTGGAGTGAAACGATTCATTTCCATAAAGGAAGGAAAAGCAGCTCTAAACTAAGACAAAACAGAGTCAAGATTTAGGGTTCCCATAAAATCACATGTGAAGTCAACTTTTTTCTTCCTATTCAATGAGAGAAACTTTCCAGTTTATACTAAGGCTCAAATACCCATTTAGGATTCTGCAACAGAGAAAAAATGAGTCAAATAATAAACTCAATCAAATGAAATTTACAAATAAATGAGAAGATATTTGGTGAGCCAAATCCTAATGTTGAACTCCAAGAAGTGCCCTTTTTTTTTTTTTTTTTTTTTTTTTTTTTTTTTTTGAAAAGATTAAAATTTGCGAGTATTTTTCAGCATAACTTTGGAAAAACAATTTCCTTTTTCCTTCTAATCCACTTCAAATATTTATTTATTTTACAAAACAGAAAAAAAAATTACAAAAAGAATCTTACAAATTACTTAAGATCATAATCTTTGATCACATGAAAATTAAACGTGGCCAGATAATAGAGATATGGATTAAGAGGAAATATATATATATATATATATATATTTATTTATTTATTTATTTATAAAAAAAAAAAAAGAAAAAAGAAAAAAAAGGTAGGAAAAAGAAATGTGTTGGAAATATCAATTTTAAGACGTGGGTGTCCCTTTCTTGCTCTATGGACACTCCCCTTTTCACTGGTCGTTTTCGGCCAAAACGACAAAGGGGGCAGTGTTGTAAATATATTAAAATTGATGGGCTTTTTTGGGGAAGGAAGGTTCACATGGGGACTGAGAGTGAAACAGTGAAACAGCTCTAACCCACACGTGACGTCGTGTGCAAACTGCATGAGAATGATGACTGAGGTTGTCTCTTTATCACGCGCGTATTGGAGCGCGTGATCATCATCCTCACCCATTATTTTTGCTACCTGGTTTTAAGGAAAAAGTGGAAATGTATTTTGTTTTGTTGTTTTGTTCATTATTATTTTTTAATTCAAATTAATAAACAAATAAATACCAATATCAGTTATCACTATGTTTCTTTAGTTGCTCTTTTTGATTAATTAGGTGTGGTTTCAAAATCAAACCCTTTTGCATATGAAGTTTCTAGATTTCAAGTACCATTGGTTTACCAATGATGTAACACCCTAAATTTCAAAAGGGAATATAAATGAACTAAGATTACATTCATATAAAAGAAATTCTGAAGATGTGAAAGTATGGTTAAAAAAAAAACTTGAAAGAATTGAATGAGTAACATATACCAACAAAGTGCACCTTCATTTTTGGTGACCAATCTTAAAAACTTTAAAGTTAAGCGTGCTTAGTTTAGAGCAATCTTATGCTAGGTAATTTCTAGGAATTTTTGAGTGAGGACAAAGCATCCTAAAAGGATCCGAGTTAGTTTGTTGGGATAGTCTTCACTTTTAAAAACATTTAAACAAGCAAAAATGACGTTGTCAGATCGCACAATATTATGTATCTCAAATTTTATCTATTATTCTAACAAACTTTTACTTTAAATACAATTTTGCAATGCTAATGAAAGACCAAATTAATAACACAATTTTTAAATAAGGCCCATTTGAATTTTAGTTTTTTATTTTTGAAAATTAAGTCTGTTTTCTCTTAATTTCTTATGATGACTTTCATGTTTCTTAAGTAAAAGAGTTAACTCTCAGCAAAATTTAAAAAATAAAAACAATATTTTAAAACTATCTTATTTTAATTTTTAAAACTTAGCTTGATGGTTAAAAATATTAGTAGAGTGTAGATAACAATTACAATGCAATACAGAGATAGAAAAAGCTATTATAAACTTAATTTTCAAAAACTAAAAATCACAAATCATATAATTATGAAATAGGGTAAATGAAGGTGAAAGTTACTAAACAAATTGTCAATAAGCTCACAACAAAGATAAAATAATTAAAATAAGACAAAAATTTGTAATACATATGTTTAATTTTTTTTTTTTTAATATTCTCTTAAAAGTTTTAATTATTTTTAGGCAAATAACAAAAATCACTTTTAAAATAGGAGGAGGTTGCAATTATACCTTTAAACTTTCAATTATAAAACTTAAGTTTTCAAGCTTATAAAAGTATTAAAATTAGACCTTCAAGTTTACATAATTATAGAAATGGTAAACATTGTATAAGTTTGAGAGTTCAATTTTTATAACGGTTAATTTTGAGAGTTCAATTTTAACACTTACAGAAATTTGAGGACTTAATTTTTACCATTGAAAATCGAATATTTATAATATGAAGTAAAAAGAGGATGAGCGGTCCATGAGTATGAGTGGATGCGGTGTGACTTGTAAAATTTGTAGTCGGGAGTCACGCGCGATGGAAGAGAGTGGTGGGAAAGAGAAAAGTGTAATTGGCAGAGTCCCACGCATTACATTACATGGAGAAGCGCGCATGGCAGCGCGTGGGACACAAAAACAATGGCCCCCACCTCTGATCCCGTGTGCCCCACTCACACCATTTCTTTTTTCCTCTCTTTCTCTAAACAATAAAATTATCATAATTCCCTCCCTTTTTTCAGACTACCAACGGTAACATTTTTACTTATTTAATTGGTTTATTGAAACCCTAATTCAATCATTGAATTCTAAGACATGATAACTAAGATGTGCAATTCTCTTATTCCTCCGATAATTAAATTTAAATTTAAATTTAACATAGTAAATGATATACCTATTTTTCAAATTAAATATTTAAAAAGATATTCAAACACAACCTTAATTATATTTAAACACTTGAAAGTTTAATAAACTAGAATGATTGTTAAACCATATAAAATATAAATCTTACCATCTTTAGAATTTCAAACATTGATTAATTATTAATTCAGTTTCTAAATTTTAGATGGTTGTGATATTTTAATTATAAGTGAAACTTTTTTTTTTTTTTTTTTTTTTTTTTTGTGATGTCAATAACTCTTAACCAAACATTCAAAGTTAATTACTAATTCAGTTTCTAAATTTTAGATGGTTGTGATATTTTAATTATAAGTGAAACTTTTTTTTTTTTTTTTTTTTTTTTTTTGTGATGTCAATAACTCTTAACCAAACATTCAAAGTTAATTACTAATTCAGTTTCTAAATTTTAGATGGTTGTGATATTTTAATTATAAGTGAAACTTTTTTTTTTTTTTTTTTTTTTTTTTTGTGATGTCAATAACTCTTAACCAAACATTCAAAGTTAATTACTAATTCAGTTTCTAAATTTTAGATGGTTGTGATATTTTAATTATAAGTGAAACTTTTTTTTTTTTTTTTTTTTTTTTTTTGTGATGTCAATAACTCTTAACCAAACATTCAAAGTTAATTACTAATTCAGTTTCTAAATTTTAGATGGTTGTGATATTTTAATTATAAGTGAAACTTTTTTTTTTTTTTTTTTTTTTTTTTTGTGATGTCAATAACTCTTAACCAAACATTCAAAGTTAATTACTAATTCAGTTTCTAAATTTTAGATGGTTGTGATATTTTAATTATAAGTGAAACTTTTTTTTTTTTTTTTTTTTTTTTTTTGTGATGTCAATAACTCTTAACCAAACATTCACATTGCACATTGAAGATATTAATGGATGATGATTTGTGATAGTAGGTTTATTTAGATATTATAAATTATTTTAAAAAATTAATTTTATTAGTAGGTTTATTTAGTTATAATATATAAAACACAACAATATAGTATTTATACACTCTGCAACCAATATTTTTATATTTCCAAAGTTGAAATTTATCAAACACTAATTTGCTTCATATTATAGATTTTTCTAAAAGCGTAGTTGACAACATTTATTTTAGAAAGCTACAACAATATATTATACTTGCTATATTCATCTATTTTGCTCACGAATTATTGTACCACCTATCAATTGAATTAGAGTTTCAATAATAACGTCAATCGGTCAAGAGATTTCAATCGCTCCTAATAGAATTTATTGTCATATAGTGAATACTATTAAAACCTTGTTGACCTAAGGAAAATTAATATGAACAAAGTTTAAATGAAGTTTTGAAAATTGATCCCTATATAAAAATATATATATCTATCTATCTATCTATCTATCTTTGATTTAGTGTGAGACCCACTAAATCAATAAATCATTTATGAGGTATAATAAACATGGCAATGACAAAATTCGAGTATATGCAACCAAATAGCACACATTTTAAAAAGTAAAACAATGTTTCCTAACATTCTTATTTTAAAAACAAAATCGATTGTTCTTATAGATATTAGATTTGATACAACATAACATTCACGTATTAGGTTAGTTTCTTGTATATTTATTGATTCGGATAAACCAAAGAAAAATAAAAGAAAATATCAATTTATAATCTTAAACTTTAGAGGTTGTATTAATTTAAACCATAAATTTTTGTAAGTGTATCAATTTTTTTTCTTTGTGTGAGTATTTGGGGAAACTTGAAAGATATTAATTCTTAGGTAGGTGACCACCATCGATTGAACTCATGACCTCTTAACCATTTTTTGAGACTATATAAGTTTACCAATTGACATCCTCCATTACATTTCATTTGGAAAAACTTCTTGTGAAACTTATAATTACTCAATTAAACTCTTAAACTTTCGTGAATGAATCGGTTTAGAATCTTAATCAAAATTTTCTTTGAGAATCGTTCATGAAATTACTCTAATCGTCCATCTTGTAAAAATGACATTTGAAGAAGTCTACACACGTTTGAGAATCAATGCAATGCATGAATAATCTTAAAAGGTAACCGTACTAAAAGGTCTAAATTGATTGGCTAATAAAAATTTTAGACTTTAATTGACACAAATCATATAAGTTTCACATAATATTAGTTGAACGAAATTTGGAAGAAAGTTTAGGATTTTAATTAATACAAACCCAAAATTCGAGGGTATAAATTGATATTTACCTTAAAAAAAAAAAAAAAATAATAATAATTTCAAAACAAACAGCAAAGTCTAGAATTGTTTAGAAGGGAAGGCAAGGCACCATGAAATTGTTCAACTACCTCACAAGGCATCAAATGTTTAGGGATTCATTGTTTGCCCTAATTTGTAGGGTAAAGGAGAGTTCTTCCAACTCACATGGTCATATCACCACTTCAAATTAAATTAACGATGGGCCAAGCTGGCCCAATTGCATAGGCCAACAAATCAATTTTTATTTTTATTTTTATTTATTTTTAAATAAAAAAATAAACTTGAAAGTGAAATAATGAGAGAGAGAGAGAGAGAGGGTCAAAAGGAAGTTTTGCTTTGACCAACATTATACAACTTCCCACAACACAAGCTGACAAAATGACCATAAAAAGCAGTTAAGAAAACTATTAATTTAATGCTCAAATCAAATTAAGGCTTTGCAAAAGATACCCAATTTATTTATTTTAAAAATAAAAAAAAATTGTGAAAAAGATTTCTAATCAAGCACTTCCCTTTTGGTTTTGGTTTGATGAGTCTAGATTCTGTCATGTTATTATGTGACCTGTATTTTTTTTCTTAATCATCATTAATTTGGACAAATATTCTAATAAATTACAAAACTAAAAAAAAAAAAAAAAAATTATGCTTCTAATCATTAATGTTTCAAGAACTTTAGACATCTTAATATAATACTAAAAATGGGGGAAAAAAAAAAAGACATCTATAATACAACTACACTAAATAAATAAATGTTGATAAATTTTCCTTGAATATGATATTTTAGGTTAATTAATATATTTCCTTTACTTTTTTGAAATGTAATAATTGAATCTTCCTTAGTTAAAGAATCTTATTGTCTAGTAACAATTGTAAGTTTTTTAGATTTGTATCATTTAAGTTTTAAAGTTTTTAAAAATGGCAACTAAATCAATAAATTATTTATTTTGTGTCTAATAATTTATAAATTATAAATGCCTTTTTAAGTTGTTAAATTTTTTATCTTGTAGCTAATTAAATTTTTAAATTTTCAATTGTGTTTATTTGACTATTAACGTATTCAACGATTTTTAGAATTCACAAACATATCGAACACAAATTTAAAATTCAATGCAATTGTACACAAAATTCAATATTATGAGAATTAGTCTTATTTGATATTTTGAAAGTTTAAGAAAGAGAAAACAAGTTGTAAGTTATTCTTTTTGCGATGTGTCCGCCAAGTCTTATCAAATTAATAAATGTTTGTCCAATAATCTCACACTATCACTTCACTACAATCATTACATTAACTCACAATTCAAACTCTAAAAGAAAAATTGATTTTTTTTTAAAAAAAAAATTCTAGGGATTAAATAAAAATAACTATAAAAGTTTGCTGACTAAATGCCAAGTGCTAACATTTTTGCAACTGACCCGAGCTTGGATAAGGACTTAGATTATATTCTGAAACTAATATTAGTAAATAGAAGAAATAGTAATAGATAGATTTTCGAGATGTTTTCTAAAATAGAAAAACGGTTGAAAATAATTATAAATATAGTAAAATTTTACTTTTTATCTATGATAGACTTAGATAAACATTCATTACCTTATCAGATAGACACAGATAAATAGATGTCTATTTAAGTTTATCGTAGTCTATTACAAATAGAAAGTAAAATTTTACGAATGCATTTTTGATCATTTAAAAATAGTTTTGAACTTTCTTTAAAATAGTTTTGAACTTTCATATAAAGAGGTACTTTTACTTTAAGAAAATAGATTCAACAGATAAATTAGAAAAGTAGATTTCACCATGCAATTGATTTTATATATATATATATATATATATATATATATATATATAAAAGACTATAATTTTAGTTTTAATTATTTATTATACATAAATTATAAAGCAATGAATGAATTCTTAAAAAAGATAATAATGATTAATAAATACTGAACCTCCATTATAGATAATCTTATCTCTTTTAAAAAAGAGATATAGACATAAAGGAGACAAAGATTGCGACTCAACTCCACTTGTGCCTTGTTGTGATCTTTCCTTTATCTTGACTCTCATAAATCTAAATATTATTGAAAAGAAAAAAAAAAAACTAGTTTATTTCATAGTAATTTAGGAACAAAGTTGGAGAATAATTCATGTTTTTTGCAACATAGGTTTACTAGTTAAGACATATATTTTCGACATTACAAATTTGTATCCTAAATATGTTCTCGAACTTGAAAGATAAAATAAGAAAGCAATTGACTTGACTTGAATTTTGATTTATTTATTTATTATTATGATTTTTTGGAGGTTCGGAGTTGTTTGGATTATATTGAAAGTGACATGTAACCATTAAGTTTGATGAGTCTTAATCAGAGACCACAACAAAACAAAAGATTATATCCTCTGGTCCTTCTATATCCTTCAATTTTGGGATATTGAGACAAATTCAGAGAACTCCAAACAGATGATTTGAGTTCTCTCCATGACAATTATTTGATTTATTTTAGTTTTTACAGAAAGTTGGAAAAAAAAAAAAAAACCTGAAATGGGATGGTAAACACGGTAATTACAATTACACCTTCAAACTTTCAATTACAACTATCTAATTAGTTTTTATTATTTTGCAATAAATATTCATCATATAATGCATTTAAGAATGATGTGGAAACAACCTAAGAGAGGAAAAATTTTGGTAGTATGAAAAATTTTTCCTACACCTCCATTTATCCATTTATTGCGTGCCACGTTAACGAACTTTTAAAAATAGGGTAGAACTCATTAACATCAATATGATGTCCACAAATATTTATGAAAGTACATTTATAATATGAACATAGTGAGTATGGTACTACAGGAATACTAAGAGGCCACGTCATTGTCTAGTCATCCTAAGGTAAGTAAACTCACATAACAAACATAGACTTAAACAACTTCTTTAATAAGCATATCTAATAGCTAAATATCTTTAAAGGGACCTTTGGGATGTGTTTTTACTTTCATATCGTTGCTCAAAAGGAACAGAGATAATTAAAAGTACTAGGAAGAATCATTAGTATGAAGGAATTGCAACAAAAGAAGTAAAAATGAAATTTCTTATTCAAGATTAAGAAATACTGTATAGTTAACAGCAGGCAAAATAGAATCTCTTCTTACTTTTTCCACTTCTCTAATCTGGCAAAATCTAGAAAAGGTATACCACTTTGCAGTTAATCTACATCCTGTAAAGTTCCAAAGCAACTTTGATGCTAAAGAGATGAGGAAATTATTTACAGGATTTAATGCACGTGAGCCAACAAATCAAGTAATACATGAAGTATATCAAAGGATTTTTTTATCAATCAAACTCTAGCACCACTTTACCAGGAATGAGGTTCTTATCCTTTGCATCATGAGCCTCTCTTACTTGTGTAATCGGAAACGTTTTCTCGACCGGTATCTTCAGCTTTTCAGCTTCACATAGCCTCCTGATCTCATGTAAACCTTCGGAATCCGCCCTCATGTATGTCCACCAATATTCTAAAACAACAAAATTTAAGTTACTAAACAACAGGAATTCACCTTGAGGCATTGAATTTAGAAAATTACATTTGCATTTCAAAAATGTGCACAAACAGAAAACTACAGTTTCCAAGAGAGTGATTAGAGTGTCAAAGCCAAAGGGACCGAAAGTATGAACTAGAGAACATGAAAGAGAACAAAGTAGAAACTGCCATTTTACAGAGAATACAGTCTTGGGGAGATTTCAGGAGCTCCCAATCTCTCCTACTAATCAACTCTACCAGCCCTTACATGGAAGATGCCCCATCTGCGCGCTCTTTTAAGGGTGATGAATTGGAGGGATATTAAAAATTTATTCTAAGAAACTTGCTTTTTCAACAATTTAAGCTCGAGAATACAATTAAAGTGATAGGGAAAATTCAAGCAGGAGGGAACACGATGTCAATAATGTAATTGGATAGTTCTGATATTATCTTTAAGCAGATAATGCAGTTGGTGAAATATACAAACTTTTGATTATTACCAATTCCATGAGACCATCTATACTTTAACTGTTTCTGCAACAGTACACTTGTAGCAAAAGGAAGCCCAATAACTAGTCCGTATCTATCAGTCAATGATGCAGCCTCGCCCTAAACAAATGGCAATTAGAAGCCTCAGTGTCAAGAGCGCTTCAATTCAATACTTCAAGAAAGACTTGGTTAGCTTATGGCTCTATACCTGAAGGGTCATATAGTGTCCACCTCTATTCAAAAGATGAATGCCAATTCTTTCCGTATCTGGCACGCCAATTGTATCCAAAACGGCATCAAATTTCCCCTTTATTTTGAATTCAATGCCCTATAAACATTCATGTAAAAAAATCATTCAAGCTCCCAGCTTCCAAATGCAAACTATCCATTGCAATCCAGTGACAATGGCGAGGTCCAGGCTGGCTAGTGTATGAACAGTTACCTCAGTAGTATAGTCAACTGCTTGTTCAGCACCGGCTGCTAGTAATTTATCTATACTTTGACTTCCACAAGTAGTTGTAACATGGCAGCCTGAGGCAACTGAAAGTTGAACTGCAGCATAACCTACAGCTCCTCCACCGCCAATTACTAATATCCGTTGCCTGCCACCAAAGGAAATTTTATTTAAGGAAAAACTCCCGAGAATCCCATTAAAGAAAATGCAAAATACACAGAAGATTATTTAATATAATTTTTTAATACAGGGGACAGTGAGGTCAAGAGTGTAATTCAAAAATGAGATACAATTATCATGAATATTAGAAAGGATGGCATAAATCAACAAAATTGAAATGTGTGCCTTGCTGGAGAAGGTTAATATATTCAGACAGCAAAATACATATAAATCAACAAAACAAAGTGAACATACCCTTCAGTGATTCTAGCAGTACTTTTTAGAGCCCGCCATGCTGTCAGTGCAGCAAAAGGAATGGCACTTGCTTCCTGATAGAGAAAAAGATTTTAAAATGAAGGAATCAACGAAGTTTTTTTTTTTTTTTTTTTTTTTTTTTTTTTTGAAGATTAGATAGGACTGCTTATAGTTGAAAACGACAAAGATCAGTAAGTTTAGAAGATTGCCTTGCTTGATACAGTACAAGTACAGTCGGATAAATACAACTTGATAATATTTTTGGTTAAGTTTGCAGATTGTTGGACTACCTGATTAATTGGTTTTAGTAGTAGTTTGTTTTTTTTTTTTTTTTTTGAAGATTAGATAGGACTGCTTATAGTTGAAAACGACAAAGATCAGTAAGTTTAGAAGATTGCCTTGCTTGATACAGTACAAGTACAGTCGGATAAATACAACTTGATAATATTTTTGGTTAAGTTTGCAGATTGTTGGACTACCTGATTAATTGGTTTTAGTAGTAGTTTGTTTTTTTTTTTTTTTTTTGAAGATTAGATAGGACTGCTTATAGTTGAAAACGACAAAGATCAGTAAGTTTAGAAGATTGCTTTGCTTGATACAGTACAAGTACAGTCGGATAAATACAACTTTATAATATTTTTGGTTAAGTTTGCAGATTGTTGGATTACCTGATTAATTGGTTTTAGTAGTAGTTTGTCTGTTTGTTGGATTATTGCTGAAAATGACAGCCCTTTTGCTAGTTTGTTTCTTGAAAGACGTAGTTCATTAGTTAGTTGATATTCTCTTTAGATAAAAGGACAGGTTGCGTGTTGACTGTTGACAAGGACAAAGTCACGAAATAACCTCTTAAATTATTTCAATCTTAGACCTTGGGCATATGATAGAGTTTTGAATCCAATTCCTGTAGAAATAAAATATTTTGTTTGCCTTACTAATAGCCTGCTCCAATTCTTTTATGAATCTTCCATTATTGGGTTGGCTTATATATCTCATGCTTTTAGCCATTCATGCTTATATTTCTCTTATGAATCTTCCATTATTGTGAGGTCCACTTTTCTTTTACTTGTTTTTATTTTGCAGCCATGTACCAACAAAAAGAAGGTATGTTGAAACTCAAAGGAGAGATGCAAGACTTAGAGAGGCTATACTAGATTTGACAGAACTACACAACTCTATAAGAAAATATGTTAAAGAATCAATCCAATTAGAATAAAGTTTGTTGTGCCAAGCCTCAAGGGGACAAACATGAAAATATCTCCTCAAGATGGCCCATCTTTGAGCCTATACACAAGATAGCTCGTTATCTCCTAGGTGCAGTTAATCTTGGTGTATTATCATCTAGTACTACTTATTTTTTATTTTTTGCATTAAATTTAAAGCATTAATGAAGGAGCAATGTTGCCCACACATGAAGTACAAAATAAAGATGTTTCTTAAAAAGTATTGCTCCAAGCTTGTTTATGAACTCATCCATGGCTGAAACTTTAAGAAGGATAAAAAAGGAGCTATGTCGCTAGCATCTCATGATTACAATTTTGTTCTACCAAGTGACAATTTAGATTTGAGGACGGATCCTTCAAAAGGAGCAAAGATGATATGAACAGCGGGCTCAAAGTTATTATTTATATTTTCTTTGGTAATTTGGATGTATTTTTATTGTTTCCAATTTTATCCTTTCTAAAACATGTTAAGTAAAGGTAGTTTTGTCATTTTATTAAGATCTATGTTGTGGCACTGTTAGAAACCAAGATAGCATGGGTTACCTTTGTCCCACATCTGTTAGAATGAGATGATCAATGTGGTACTTAAGTGGCTTGACTCTCGTACCTCAATAGCTAGCTTTTGGGATGTGGTTCTCCAAGGTGCTTAAGTACCTAACAATGGTGCGGTTGTTGAGGTTCCAGAGTAAAACCAGCGGAGGGTTTTGACCGAGTGTGGCCAAGTGAAGTGTCGTTAAAGTAGCCACCAGGACGTCGGTTTTTTGGGGATGGGGTATTGTTAGGAACCAAGGTAGTATGGGCTACCTTTGTTACTTAAGTGGCTTGGCTCTCCCACCTCAACAGATAGCTTTTGGGGTGTGGTTCTCCAAGGTGCTTAAGTACCTAACAAGCACACATTAGAGTTTTTGGAGGCTATCTAAAGCCTAACCATTAGGTTGTACAGAACCGTTTTTGGATTTTGAATATTTGGGAATAAGATTTTTCCTCTATGTTGATGACAGAAATTCATCACCATCCTTCTAGCAATTCTTGATCAAGGGTTGCATGCTTGAGCATTCAAGTAAAGATTGATCAACTTTCTTGTGGAGTGCTCAAACCTTGAGGTAAGGAACTAGTTTTCCTTACCTCTTGATCTTCGATCACAAGATAACCTTATCCAACTCTTCCTGGAGTTAGCTAATTGTTTTTGGGGGTTTTAGAGTTCGTTAATTAGGGGGTTCAAATAACCAAAGGGTTCCTAACTCTCAAATTGCTAGGATTTTCACATCACATTCATGTGCCATTATCAAATGATATGAAGTTTGGATAAGAATCTACAAATCTACAATTAAACTAGAAAGTGCACTTTGTACTTGACAACTTTTGAACAAATATTTTTTATTCTTGAATAACCGTAGACTCTTCAATGATAGGCTTGCATCATTTTGTATCAGAGCAATGTTCCTGACTAAGGAAAATGGGGTGCCATCCAACGAAGGCGAGAAAGCCATGATGACAAAGATTGCAACCAAGCTTCATGATACTATGCTTGATATCAATAAGTAAATAATAAACCTCTAGGGACTATATCAATTATGATAAGAACCGGAAGTTGGAAGGGAAAATTATGGAAACGTGTTATCCGTACCACTAACAATTTCGGAAAATATACAAGGCATACTAAGCATTCAAGTGATTTAGTCCTCTCCTCTAGTAATAGCTATATTTACTCTAGCAAACTTTCTAGTGAATGATTAATACGCCCCTAACAAGATTCCTAACACTTTCTTCTGCTTGGTTAGGCAAATAAATTTAAGTCTCGAGAGTTGCATCTGAATTTAAGAAATACACTTGCCCACAAGAAAGTCAGAAGAAGAAACAAGGACAATAGAAACTTTCAGCATAAGAAACCTCCAGCCACACTTTTTTCTTTTTTCTTTTAAATGAAACAACCATGTTCTTGCTGTGACTTGGTGCAAATGTACAACTTTCTGTAGCTCTTATTTTCTTTCCTCACTTTTGACCAATTGGGGAAATCTTTTGTAACTTCTTTGGTTTGGGCTTATTGCCCTCCTTTTGTAAATTTCATACATCAATAAAATGTTTCTTATAAATAAATAAATAAACAACGTTTATTGAGGAGAAAAAAAAAAAGGAATACAAGGATGGACAAAAAACCAAGCCACACAAAAGTTTTCAGGATGAATGAGTTAATTTGGCAGTGGCAGAACAAACAAGGAGAGCAAAGCACCAAAAGCTTCTTCTCCAACATCAAGCAGAATAATTGATTAGAACGATATTATGCACAACATCAAGAGAAATAAAAAAGAACAGTAAAGTAATCACTTAAAATCTTAAATGATTACCACATGTGTCAATGATTCTGGTTTAACACTTAATTCATCTTCCGAAAGTATTGCGTAATCAGTGTAAGTACCCCTCACAGCAGTTGGATGCAAAGCACCAAAAACTTCTTGTCCAACACTAACTGAACGAACCGAAGAACCAACAGACGCAACTTCACCACTGATGTCACGGCCCAAAATGACCGGTAAAAGTGGTTCAAAGATTGAGCGACCGTAACCCGATCGCATCTGGGAAACAATAAAACCCCAAAAATTAAAATACATTGAAGTTCCAATATCAAATAGACAGCCAAGATTTCAAAGAAAACACATTCAACAATCAAACAGTCAATCTCTTGACCCAAATCTTAAAATACTCCATGGATGAAACCCTTTTACTAAAAATACTTAAAACCCAAAAAACAAGAAGTAAAAGAAGTCCACCTGAAGTCAAATCAACAAGAAACGGTGAAATTTAGAAACAAACACTCATCGAGAAAAGAAGTGAAGGGAAGGAAATCTCACTCGGGTATCAAGTGGGTTGATGGAAACAGCGCGAGTACGGACAAGGACCTCATGAGGCTTGAGAATGGGGATGTGAACATCGGAGTGGAGCTGGAGAACCTCCGGACCACCGAAGTGGGGCAAAAGTACGGATCTGCAAGTGGTGACGAGGGTTCTAAAGGAAGGAATTAGAAAAGGAGATGGACGTCGGAATATAGAGGTGGGAGATCGTAGTAGAGCTGGCATTGTTGTTAAATTTGCAAATGGAGAAATGGGTTAGAGAGAGAGAATCGGACGAAAGAAGAAGGTGGAAGATGGAAGAAGGTGGACGTGTCTGAATTTCCATCCGCGCAGTGATGGAGAAAATGGGTTTATGAGACTTTGCCACCACAACCAACACAACCCTCAACCGTTTTGTTTTCCCCTTTTTTTTCTTCTTTCAATAATAATAATAATAATATTGTTATTATTATTCTTAGGGAAGTTGTCATAAATAACATTTTCCTAATACCTTTTTTTATAAATTACTTGTAACAATTTTTCATGGTCCATCTCACTCGAGATTGATCATCGAAATTTTGATTAAAAAAATTAATTTTTTTATCTTATCGACTGTTTTAAATTTTTTTTGGTAAAATTTGTGAAGTTTCACCGAGAAAACCTAAATATATAAATCTCAATGTTAATCCTGTCCGAAATTTCAACAGGAAAGCCCAAAACATTTGATAAGATGAAAAAGTTTAATTTTTTTTTATCTAAATCTCGATAGTCAATCTTGACCGAAATGGACTTAGAAAAACTATTTCAGCGAATTTTTAAAAATGGTGATAATTTTAAAAGATGAAAAATTTTGGGAGCTAACTCTAATAGTTACCCTTATGATTATTTAGGATCAAAAATAGTTTTCTGCTAAAAATATTTGTTAGAATGAGTTTAATTAAGTTTTAATCGGTTCGATCATTCCATTATAAAATCAAAAGTTCCATTCTCAATTTTCACAATTGTGTAAAGAAAAAATCAAGATCCCTAGTCTTTGAATTGTAATTTAGTGTTATTGCAAATATTTTTATTAAACTTTGTCTTTTATTTAGATTAAATACATTTTGATTTTTTTATCTGTTATATTTGTTCTATTAAGATTGAATTGATTGATTTAATGATGATACAATCATATTTTGCTTCAATTGAATAATACGCGGCAATAAGTATGATTTGTTTGATATTACAATTCATTACCTATAAAAAAAATGATTTTTTTTTTTTTTAAAGTTTCATTGAATATCACGAAAGAAATTAATTTGAAATCCGAGGTCACTATTTTAATAAATAATGCGGAGAAGACTAGTGACATAGGAGCTCAGCAAACTCTTAAAATAGCAAAAGCTAACTTGAGGAAAATTCAAGACAAGAGACAAACAAATTCTTAGACAAGTTAGGACAGAATAGAGGCTATCAATGACATACCTAGTCATCGTAACATTCATTTCAACTCACAGTAAATGTATAATTCAATGTTTAAAATAGAACTTCTCTGCATATATGACAATCAAAATTTATCCCAAAAGTTGGAGATTTTTTTAATATAAGTTAACCAAGAGTTTATTTTATTTTTTATTATGAAAGCTATTTCAGTCACTATTGTTGATTCATTCATAATTATTTAACCGAATGTAAATTCATTTGAAATCGAGATTCAAATTCTAACACGGATTCAAAAAACCATTTAGACATCAATAATTTGAATCTCCACTCACAATCACAGAACTAAAAAAACATCAATCCATTAGATAAATAGATTAAAAAAAGATGTTTTCAAAAATTAAAAAAACGTCGAAAATAATTATAAATATAGCAAAATTTTAGATAAACATCTATTAATAGAAAATAAAATTTTGCTATATTTGTAAACTTCTAGATTCATTTTTCAATTTATTTTTTATTCTTCTAATTTTCCATGATGCAAGGTCAATTCAACTAATATTTTGTCCAAAAGTTAACTCAAGTAACACTCCAATATTATACTTCAATGATATGTCTATTATTCCATTCTTTTTCAATGGAAGTCAAGTTCTACACAAAGACTATGTTTAGAAGAGGTAGAGGATCAAAAGTACTTATATGTTTATGGTAGAAAAGTGATTTTGTTCTTTAGATTTATTATATAATTAACTAATTATTTTCTGAAAAAAAAAAAACAAAAACATACTTGCTAGGTAGACCGACCTCTGCACATGGGTGGAACCAGAATTCTTCTTTAAGGGGAAATTTTTTGACCTTTCTAACTTTGTATATAGAATATTTAAATTCTGAGAATTTGGGGAGTACAGATGAAAAGTGAACTATATAATTTTAAGTATATTATATATTATATATACAGTTTTGAAATTATGACAAGCCAAGAGGGGTGGAGGCATTGCTCCAGCCTCAAAGTCAAGTCTCCCCAAATCCACGAGGGAGTCTCACGAAGATAAGAGAAGAACTTTTACTTCCTTTACTCCAATTTACAAAAATAGAGAATTCTATGTTCCTAAATTCTATCAGTCACTCAATCCATAACCCATCAGGTGGTTTCAAATCATAACTTAGCCCCTCACTTCCCCATTCCTCCATGACATCCCCTGAATAGATACTTCTCTGAGGAATATTTCTCAGAGATCCTAAAAGGGTCACCAAAGATAGAAGAATTTAGAAGGAAGAAGGAAGAGAATTACTATTGATATGAATATGTGTATGTATGTAAAGTTTCATGTAATGTGTGCTTTAGCAAACGGTACATGAACAAATCCAGTTCACGCACACCATTCAACTCGAGTGTCCTTTTTCGATTGTTACAATATCATTAGTGAAATTTGGTAGTCAGCAAAACTCTAGGGAAAAACTAAGCAGTAAGCTATATCATCAGTATGGATTGTGCAAGTGTACGCCATGTTTTGCTAAGCAGAGAAGAAAAAGGTAAAACAAGAGAGATGATGCCTCTGACCTGCTCGATACTACACTCGGGGTGTGACTCCTTCATTTTTCATCCGTCAAGAACATTCAGCAATCACAGCAAGAGGATGGGAACCTATAACTTTGAAACATGGGGCAAAAAGAACAGACTTCGCTAGTTATTTACTCATCCTAAATAAACGAGTCAGGCAAAATTTTAAATTGATAGGTTCAGTTAAAATTAGACTGATGGAGAATTTTATTTTTCCCCATAATCAACTAAGTAACTTCCCATCAGACACATTGTCAGCCGACCCACCAGAAACAGTGTTCGTCACGATACCACTCGTGAATGCAGAGCTACTTGCGGGATTACCAGAGTTGAATGTGGTTGGGGCACTGTGATTGCCAGAGTTGAATGTGGTTGGAACACTGTTAGTTTCAGTGTTCCTTGCTTCCTGAGTACTAGTTTGGGTCTGGACATTTATATTGGCATTTGCATTTGCATTTGGTATAACCAACGCTGCATCCTTGCTGAGCGGCTTTTGTGTCGTCTCAAAATTTATCCTCTGACCACTGAACTGTGCAGAATCCATGCTAGACTTTGAAGGCTCAATGGATGCTGCTTCATTTACAGCGTGAAGCTGTTGCAACCGGTAATCAGTCTCAGGCCGACGGCAAATCTTTCTCAACTGAACAATTTCCTAACAATAATTTAGAGCAAGACAAGTCAATAATCCTGAACAGCTTTCAATGCTATTTTAAATAATACAGTTCTTGCTTGTTATTGAAATTACCTATTTTTTTCTTTTTCAAGAAGATGAAGAAGAAACAAGAATTTCATACAGGAAGTTTACAAAGAGGAAGAAAAAAACACTTCCAAAAATCCTTAAAGGATTACATAAAATTCTTCCACGTAGCCATAAGGTTAGCTACTGAAATAACGATGAACCAATCAACCCTAAGAAAACCAACTACCCAGCCTACTCACTACAACTCCACAGAAAGAGAAGAGGATTACTTTTTAAAAAAAAAAAAATTGAAAAGAGAACTGACATCAGCAACCACTAACCAAGCTCTTCATTTTCAATTTTCCCCACATCAAAAGCTAAAGTCTTCAGCCCATGTGAAATAAACACAAAAAGGATTACACAGAAAAAGGAGATTTGTTTCTAGTGCAATGTGAACGCACAATGTGAAAGCACAAAATAATGGTATATTGACTTGATGTTTGTGTTCATAGCAACCCCCCGAGCTGATGTTGAAGCTAAGAGATCAATACTGAGTAGAAACAACCAAAAGAACCGAAGAAGATACACACCTCTGATTGATCGTGATCATAACGAACCAGAAACCTGCAGCGACAACCTCGTACATCGTGTCTTCTTCGTTGTGTATCAAGCACATGGGCATCAAAGTAAAGTGCCTGCTCTTTACCCTCCTGAAAATTTTGAAGACAATGAAATTTCTCATAAAAAAAGGTTTCCCCATAACTGGTAGGGTGTGTTGACTGTTAAGTTTTCTAGATAGAATGTTAAAAGATCATTGAGTACTCCACCTAGGGAGTGATTTTGCAAGGTCGTTGGAAATTATGTCCAATATAGATAGACCTAGTACAAGAGATTATCCTGAATTGATTGCAAGAAGGTGATGGAAAGGCCTCCCTTTAAGTACTGAATGTCTGGAGAAGCGAAAAAGAGATTTTACCTGAAAGCATAAGATGAGATCGCCTGGAAGAACTGCCACACATTCCGATGATTCACAAGGTAGAGAACGAGGTCTAATGTTCCTTCGGATATTAACCCACTCATCCTCCTCGGATCCAAAACCAGAAAATCTAACTAGTACTTCCTGAGAAACAACTACTATTAGGCTTCCTGACAAACAACAATTATTAGGTAAATAGAGAGCCAGATTCAAGCAAACAAATCAAAACATCAGATTTCTTTATAAAAATCATGAACATCAACGATTAAGGCATCCATTCCTTCCTTTGAGGTCCAAAGAATCACATTCCCACCACTACATTTGTCGTACTCGACAAACAGTCAGGAGATAAACTTTTGAATTACAATCAAATACAGATTTGAACCATTTTAGGGAATCACCAAAATATTGGTCTGATAAGTTGTTGCTTAACCCTAAATACGCCAATACAGACTCAAAGGTAGGGAGGGAGAAAAGGATCGGGGGAGAAACATCCAGGGTAATATTAACTTGCAAGTCAAAATAGACAATGTTACAATTCCCTCTCTGTAATACTCAAAAACCCCATAATTCTAACTTGTGTTTTAGTTCAAGACCACGCCTAACCATATATCATAAAATACTTAGAGAAAATATAGGATTGAGAATGTGATCCAAAAGGTTTTGAATCCACCACCACAATAATGACTAGCCCTTGACATTAGGCCCAAGGGTTGGGGATAGAAGACAGTGGAAATTCTACCCATTGGAGTATGATCACATATTGTAATGTTATCCCTATATATAAATGGAGATGGTGGCCGTTCAAGAATTAATTGGCTTAATACTTACATGTTCATTTTTAATGATAAAAGCTTAAACAATTAATGCGCGAATAAGTGCACAACAAATAGGTTGATGAGGAAAGAAAGGCAACATCATGCTTCCTTAAATAAGGACTTCCATGCAAGAGGCGCAAAATTACCGGGTCACCACTTTCCACAGATCTATGGGATAAAAAGGTAGCAACGTCATACCTGAACATATGAACAGAGAAAAAAAATCAATTATTAATTTCTCATATTATGCAAACGTATGCTACATGTGTAATTAATTCACATGTCTATGTATGTATGGAATTCCAATTGTTCCTCTACACCTATCATGAATCCTAAAGCATGGAGACTAGCTAATTCACACCAAAATTCTCATATTTGCAGACAAGCTATACTAACCATGCACCATCCCTCCCAGATTTAGCTTCAAATTCCGACAATGGATTTTCTGGAGCACCCTTTGCAGAGCCTGGAATTCGGCACAGAAATTGAATGAAAAAAATTAAAAGATGTTGATGTCAATAGAATCAATGGTGCTTATCCATTTGTATCCATAAAAAACAAGTTTGGTGTTTCCTATCAAAATTTAGTATTGTTCTTCTATACTTCTCTTTATTCCATTTGTTTTCAAAACTAAATAAATAAACAAAAAAATAGAACACCAATAAATTGAACACTTTATTTTACGTGCCCAACAATTGTTTGACACTGACATATAATCTCAAGTGTTCAACATGTGTCAAGTGTTCAACACGTCCAACACAAAAAATAGAACACTAATACATTGAACACTTTATTTTAAGTGTCCAACAATTGCTTGACATAGACATATACTCTCAAGCGTCCAACATGTGTGAAGTGGTCGACGCGTCCAATAAGTTTTTGCACACATATAATTTGTACACACACCATCCAAACTGAAGCATTTGTGCTTCTAGCTTTCCACACCATGTCATTCTAAAAAATTATAGTTCTTCATGGGACATAAACATGACCAACCCATGATTTAATGTTAAAACAATATATCATGGATTTTCTTCAGACTCGTAGGACCAAGAATGCTCACATTGAAAAGCATCATGGGAAGGTTTAATTATCTATTAAAATATATTTCAAGATCTAAATTGACTATAATAATATTATGGAATAAGGTGTATCAAGACCATACCAACTGCTTGCTGAAAACATGTATCATAAACAATCTGTTCCAATTGAAAAAACAATACTCACGCTACCCTAGCACTAAGAAAATACACCTACCTAACTGCTCTTTGTACAGGGTAGAATCTTTTAAATGCAAGGAACCTCAGGAACATTTCTTTTTCTTTTTGGGTTAATAAGATACTAGCTTTTTGGGTTAATAAGAAATATGAAATAACATACACGGGCATAGCGCCAAAAGAAAAACCAACAAAAAGAACCCATATAACTACGGGAAACCTCCAATTTGAAAGAATAAGATTCAGCTGATAATAATGGAACACATCAACCACCGAGGTATTAAACCTAATGTTCCCTTTAAAAATCTATTATTCCTCTCTAAGCCAAATTCTCCAAACAACAGCAAAGAAGCAAGTTTGCCATAATTTTCCCTACTCCCTAAAGTTAGGAAAAAGCAGAACCTCCTCCATCATGGCCACGCAATTCCTATTCCAAGCCAAAGACACACACACACCAAAGGCCCCCAAAATCCAAGACCAAACTGAAACAGGAGACCGGCAGCTCCAAAGAAATTGATCAAGGTCTTATGCGGCTCCTCCACAGAAGGAACGCCACTGAGGCCCAAGAAAGAAGGTAGAGTCCCTCTGCACATGGTCCATAGTATTAACTCTCTCATGTAAGACCTGATGAGCCAAGAATCTAACAGAAGAATCCAACCTTCTGGATTTTAACCTTCCAAATCAAGGAAACAAATGAAGATTTGGGCCACTAAAGCTCCCATGCCTCCACATATACATTTTCCTCCATGACTAGCGATCAATAGAGGATAAGTCTTGAAATGAGGATAGAAGCCTAGACTAAGGTTTTGACTAACATCCTTCTACTACTAGGATGGATTCGTGATGATAAGCTAATAATAAACATATAATGATAATAATAATAAATAAATAAATAAATAAATAAAACACGATAAGAAAATGAAAATATTTAAAACTTATAAAACATAACAATGTTTTTTAATACCTACTGGTGCGGGAGCAGGAACAACTATGGTTTGAGGCACATTTCTCACGGGAGTTGACTCAATTTGGACAATTGGAGAGACAGCTAACTTTCCAGGGGCCTTGGTTGTCTTTGCTCTGATAGCGTATCGTCTATTCTGGAACCAATTCCAAACCTAAGAAATGATAATGATAATTAGCAGAACTCCTCTACTTATCATATCAAGCTCAAGTATAGAACAGAAGCCATCATACTTGCTTCATTTGCACAGCAATCTTCCCCTTCCGTTCTACTGATTCACTATAACAACATAAACAAATTATTCTTTTGACTATTCAATCCTGTATTATAAACAAACTATAAAGCCACAGTTGGCTACTGCTCAATGCCCACCTAAACTTCTCAGCAAGGGCAACAAGAACTTCCCGAGCTGGCATGGTATTATTGTGTCCTTGCAATATAGCTTCCATCTCCGCAACCTAGATAAAAATAAGAACCGAATATTACATCACCAGAAGTTTTGAGGAAGTGTACCCTATAACTTATGAGATTATAATGCCTAGAAACAACTACAACAGCTGCCTTAAAGCAAGAACAGAAAAACTTCACTTGATTGAAATAAATTTCCATTGCTTATCAAGAATGTACTTCCTTGTAAAAGTAGAACAAAACCCATCCAGCAGGAAAATTAACTAACGTCTTGCGGATTGAATAGAAAAAGGCCAAAAGAATTCAAACTGTTCCATTCCGAAAGGGGGGTCAACACAACTTCCACTAAACTTTAGACGGTTAGATCTATTACTTGCGTCTGGAACAAATTTTATCAAAATCTGTAAACCAAAAGTTCAACTCCCAGTAACATCAAATTCTCTGTCACCACTCACCAAAACGTAAAAGATGAAAAGGGTGATTGAAAATGTCGCTCTTCCAAATTACCGTTATCCCGCAAACCCCGACAGTCTCCTTCTCTGCAATCTTTACCTAAATGCAGCTAACTACACCTATACTAACCATATACTCGACTCTATGCAATTAAAGCAAACCAATTACAGAAGTAGTAATTTGGGGGCAGGGCATCGTAATTCAAAAGGGGAAAAACACAATTACCAGTGGAATAAGAAATGGGGAAAATGTAAGAGAAAAAAAAACAGAATACGAGTTAGAAAATAACGAAACAGCTAATCAGTTCAAAAGAACACGATTAGAAACCTCCATAAAAGACCAACATAGAAAAAAGAAAACAAGCACAATAACCAGTAAACAAAATCTTTTCTTAAGAAAAAATAATCAATCGAGCCAATAGATGTAGCAATTGAGCAAACCCAGAAAAATTTTCAACTCCAACATCGAACATGCATCACAAACGCATCATTCACAGTAAGAAAATAGAAAAAAAGAGGGAAAAAAACAACAAAAGAGGAAGAAGAAGAAGCGGAGAAAAACCTCGGAAGCCGTGAAGCGGAAGGCAGGGCCTCCATTGCTGGGAGGCCGACCCATAAGCTAAAGTTTTTCGGTGTATTTCTCTGATTTCGGCGTCGCTATTGAAGAAACAAGAGAGAAACAAAGAAAAGTGCCGGGAAAAAGAAATCAGAATTGAAGATCCCGTCTACAGAAATGAAATTCGTTATTTTGGGAAATCTTTCAGCGAATATAAATGAATGTATTACATATATACACATACATAAATATATATATATATATATATAACGATGGAGAGAAGGAGAGAAGCTTTAAGCCCAAAAATTCATCGTTTCTTTGGGGGGCAAAAACAAAATTCCCAGGTGATTCCGTACCAAATATCAAACTTTTACTCGTGTACCTCAAAAAAGGAAAAAAAAGAAAAAAAAAAAAAAAAAAAAATCCCAAATCTCAGCATATTCTTATTTAGGTTTTAACATTAGCTTAGCTTTTCAATCCATCTCTATATGCTCTATTTT